>JBCEWC010000039.1:0-98675 GCA_038996855.1 Solanum aculeatissimum | reverse complement strand
GAATCTGAATAACACCTACAAAAACATGAAGAAATTAAATTGTAGTGAGTGAATCCACTGTTTTGCTAATTGCTTTGGATGAAAAAGAATGTTAATTAAGAAGCAGAGCATATATAATTGAAGTCCTTACTCATCCTTTGTTTATAAGACAACGTATGATAATCAAGCTCAAATCCATAGAGGATTGCTTGATAAAAATCAGAAAAGGAATTGTTCTCTGCCTCTTTAATATTTGGCCATGAGGTCAGGCCTATAAATTCTGCTCTGCATCCATCACTTACTTCAGAGACATCCATTTCTCCAATTCTCAAGTAAGTGTATCTGCTTAATTTGCAGCCACTAATTTTCAGAAATGTCGAAGAATTATTATCAACTGCATATAGACAGTTGAACATGAAGATAGGCTCTACTACTCTTCTAGTGTAATATGTGCCAAAGAACCTATAGTATTGGTTGAAGTTAATCTGAGTTCTCAAGTGAGGCGCGAATCGCTGTTCTTGGCGCACCAATGAAGAAGAAGAGTTTCTGTGTAGATGATTAAAGCAGCGGTCCATTTTGTTTTCCAGATAGTCACTGCAGTGGCTTTTTTGTTCCAGATATTCAATGCAGTGGCCGGCGCGAATTGTTGTTCTTGGCGCATCAACGAAGAAGAAGAGTTTCTGTGTAGATGATTAAAGCAACGGTCCATTTTGTTTTCCAGATAGTCACTGCAGTGGCTTTTTTGTTCCAGATATTCAATGCAGTGGCCGGATCTTATGAAGGATACTATATAGGAGAAGGCGAAGAAGAATTTTCTCACTAGGCGAAGCAGAGATGTGAAAGTAAGAGCAGAGGTGAAAGGGCCGAAGTGTTTCTTGGGTTTTGGTCGTCGCTATAGTGGGCAGAGGCGGCAATTCAATATTGCTGGAGAAACCGTAAAATACATGAGGGGGCACAACAGGAGTGGGAGGGGTGGAAGGCAAAGGTATAATTGTAATTCTAAAAATAAGAAGGATGTGGAAGAGTTTAGTGGCGCCACGTAGGCGGGCTGAACATCCTCTTTTATATATATATATATATGATTGTATTATTTTGATGAAGGTAATGATTGGATAAATCGTATCATTTTATATCATTGCATAATATCATGCACTAACAATTTTGAGGAATAAATTACCATTTTTTTCAGAAAAATATAGAAGAGAAACCTTTAAGTCACAAGCTATATTTGTTTAAAGCATAAAACATTCTAAGTATCTAATAATCTATTACACTTCTTAAAATCCCTAACTGAAACTTTTCCTTGTAAAGCTAAAAACACAGGAACATTATTGATTTCTAAGTCACAAAGTAAAATTTTTGCATTCTAAAAAAACCTAGATAGAAAGAAAAAAAAACAAATTACCACTTCCACAAGCACATACAATACCACTTTACATATAGTAGCTTAGCTGCATCTCATATATTGGCCAGTGCATCGAAGTATATTGGCGATGCATGTCATACTTATTGCTCTCTTGGTCTGGCAAGCCAAAGAGAACTGAGAGCTCGAAGGCGAGAGAAGTATTCACTTATTGCAAGAAGAGCACGGGCTGATTGTCTGGTTGTCAATATGCGGTGCATTTGTTGCAATGTTTGTTGACGCAGGTTGTCCGCCTGTTAAAAGTGCCAGAAAGATGTAATGAACTTTAGCTTCACGGATTTTGCCTCCAGAGACGACATAAAACAATAGAGCAAAACCAGAAAACTCTGAATCATATAGTAATTTATCAGAGAGATACAAGTATGAGAAGGCATGTAGATGACAGGAGGCTGATTGTTGATTTAAGACTGTTGGCAAACATAACCTCGGCTTATTTTATAACCTTGTAAAATGACATAAAGGAGGACAAGGTATCCAGACTTTCAGTTCAAAGACCATTACAAACAAGACATTCTAAAGTTTCGAAGGGGCAGTGCGTGCTGGTTGCAGTAACAAGACCTCCAGAATAACATTTGCTTGTGCCCTGATTTCCACATGTTCAAACGACTAAACGAGCACTTGCAGCATATCCATCCTAAACAATTTAAACAAACAAATAGTAGGAAGCAGCAGCAAAAGTAAAGTTACCTGACGGAGGAAACCTTCAAGAGTCCCTAATTTCCCCATAGCCATTGCCATTTGACCCATATAATTAGCTACATCTCCTGATGACCCTTCAGTAGTAGGAGATCCGTTGGCTAATGTCTCTGCCAAGGATTGCTGCAACGCCTCCATACCTTGTGAAAGAGCATCTTCAGCTTGATGGGATGACTGCTGCAAGTTGTAAATGCCAGCTAATTGTTGCTCAGTCAGAGGCTCTAACTGGTTGACTAGAAGCTGCATTAACAAAGAAAGCATTTCACAAAAATGAGACAACAACATACTCAATGTAATAATCCCACAAGTGAGTAAGGAAAGGAGCAGGTAGATGTACGTAAACCTTACCCCTACTATTGTGGGGTAGAGAGGCTGTTTACAATAGACCCTTGGCTCGAAAGAAAAGAAATGAATTTAGAAAATGGTAGCAAGAAAATACAAAAGCAAAATGGCAAGGTACAAAGCAAATTACGAAAAGGAATAGCAAAAGATAGCAATGCACATTAAAGTAAAGAAAACTATGTGATTACTAAATAATGCTACTAACAAGGAAAAGCAGAGAGAGGGCTAACCCCCTGACTCTCCCTCACAACGTGCGACAACATTTGACAACCTACTAACCACCTACTAAGCTAAAGTTGTGTCATATCTTGTCTAATCACTTCCCTTATTCTTCCTTGGCCTACCTCTACCACTACCTCTCCTAACTCTTGTTAGGGTCAATCTCGCACACTTCCTTACTAGCACATTTGCACACCTCCTTTTCACATGTCGAACCATCTCAGCCTACAGCTTATATGGTTATAAAGAAATGATGCATAATTGGTTATAAAGAAACCTGTATGGCTTAGAAATAGCATTTTAAACTCATGCCATACAATCATGCTTTATTCAATTTTGTGAAGAGTGTTATCTACAGAAGCAACTTAAACAATATCCCGAGAAAAAACAAGAGCTATACAACAATTTTAAGTCGGTGCCATTTGAAAGAGAATGTCAGACCTTAACTATCCAAGGTCACAAGACTACAGTAATAGTGTTATAGAAGATAGTGACATGTTTGAGGAAAATAGAAGATAGTGACATTATAGAAGATAGTGACATAGTGATATAAAAATGAAAATGTTCACTACACGGCATCTCATTCATTCGTAAAGTGAAATCACCCAATCTTTAGCAAGTATTCTAGACTCTCAGTCTTTCACAAACATAAATCAATGAAGTTCCACACTACATAGAACTTAATACTCCTGCTAACAATAGGACCTTTTCATGCATGATCAAGAAGTATAACAGCTTTTTATAATCCTTTACAGAGAAAGTCTAGATGGGAAATATAGAGGAAAAGATGTAGAATTGCACGCATATAAGAGCAACAAGAGGTCACCTTAAGAAGTTCCGAGGGGCGGAAGCCACCAATCCACATAAAACACCGTTCAGCGGGGGTCTTCCACATCCCTGACAAGACATGGAATACATCTGCCTTGGCTGCATTTCCTTTCACCCTAAAGACCTCATCGTAATGTGCAGTGACATTATTCACAATACTTCGTAGTTCAGGGTCACTTGCATGTGAATTGACAGCAGTTCTCAAATCATTGATGTGTTTGTTGTGTTCTTCTAACCATCGACTATATTCTGCATCAAACGCTAAGGGCCCTGCAGAACAGCAGCATCTAAAAGGTTATCTTAGCACAAGGAAACAACCTTTTGCATGCAATCAGAAACTAGTTAAGGGGTTGATCTTATCTTATTAAGATAAGCCAGCCTAATACAAAAAAGTCGTGCATTAAAACTGAACGCATAAAGCAGAAACCGACACAATTATCTTTATCATAGCAACCATCACAAGTGTGAAAATTTATGAACATCGAACCAAGTCCATGTACATTGAAGACCTATCTGAAGTTGCAGTTTACTTTGTTCCTCAATTTCACATTTAATGTCATCCACAGCATATCAACACTCAAATGGATTTCACAAGTTATCTCATTATTTGAGTCCAGTTAATTGCGGAAAATCAAGAAAACTTAAGTTCTACAATCTCCTTCAAGTAGAAAAAACACATTATTTCCATCGTATTTGCTTCCTAAACACAGACCACGCAACACACAACATCCTGGAAAGGCTGAAAAGTTCATGTTGGACAAGTTTAAGATAGAGATAGTCATCATGTATAAATGTCTATTTGACTGCAATATAGTGGACACTTTTCTGTCTAGTGAAACCAACCATTCTGATTCCACCCAAATTTCCTAGAACTACCCAAATCCTGTCATTATCACCAATGAGAGGCACATCTAGATGACCTTAATGATGTTATAGCTGATGCAATAGAGAGTATTGTCAAACTTAGGCAGTGCAACAACAACAGTGTAATACCACAAGTGGGTCCGGAGAGGGTAGAGTATACACAGACCTACCCCTACCTCAATGAGGTAAAGAGACTGTATCAGAAAGACCTTCAGCTCAAGTGCAGCAAATCAAAGTAGTTACGGAAAAGGAAATACGGCAGCAGAGAAAACAGGTCATTTCAATATGGAAAGCAGTACAGGGCATCCAGAAAATGAATAATAACAATGAAATAACGCAGTAACTGAAACACAAAGAAGATATCAAATGCAAGAAACATGAAATAACAACCCACTCCTAGTCTTAATTTAGTATCAAGAAGCAATACTTCCTCAAACAGATAATAGAAGCAGCCCAGCAATTTTCTTGCTTGTTGAAATGAAAAAGGGAGCTACAGGAAAAACGCATACCACTGGCACCTGCTCCATTTGATTGATCTGCCATGTTTGAAATGTACTTCCCCTTCAGTTGGACAAAAACCCAAAATAAGAAAAGATTGTAGAACCTCCTGAAGTCGTCCTCCCGAAAGAACATGAAACGAAGAAGTCAATACCTGTTGACGTGCTCGCTGAAGGTCCTGCTCCAACTGCGATAACTTCAGCCGGCTATTCTCCAGCTGTTGAACATATGCCTGCAGCATAAGCAAGTACTGAATCAGTCAATTAAAGATGAGTGAGAAACAATCAGCTGACATATCCTCTTCAGCATCCCTCATCTACTAAAATGACAAATTAGTGTAGAGAATGAGAGAAGAAAGCTTTACTTTTTTCCTCAATCTACTTTTTCTAGCAGCTTCACGATTTTGGGCAAGTCTCCGTAATGTCTGAGGAAAGCAGTGACAATAAGCAAAAAGAATATCAGAAAAGAACATGAATTCTCCTCTTCTAAGACTAAATAGTAAGAAACGGACCTTCTGATCCAAGACTTTTTCTTTTGATTTGTCACTGGAATCAGAAGCTGCAATAGCCCTGGATTGACCTGTCTCAATCTGCATAATGGAAAAGAATTTTCATACATGACTAAAATGTAAAAAACAGGGTTATCAAAGGCGAAAAAGCTCTAATGCCGGTTGGGGCTTTGAGCGCACAATGCAAATAAAGTGTGGGCTTTAATGGAAAAAGGCACAAAAGGAGAAAAAAATACAAATATATATATTTTGTCCAAGACTAGTAATTATAAACATGAATGACAAATATATGACCACAGAAATTGAATAAAAATTATGATAAAGTGAAAAATCAATTATTTAGTGTCTCTTCTTCAGAGGAGGCTCATTGGCAAGGAAAAGTATGCCCTAGAATCTTGATGACAACACGGAAGCGCACATAAAGCGAAGTGAAGTGCTCAACGCGCTTTGAGCCTCGCTTCAGGGCTAAAGCGTGCCTTTGACAACATTACTAAAAACACAAACCGGATTATGATAAACATTATACTTTCAAGTAAAGAAATTTCCGCTTAATTTTTCAAGCGAGCAATAACAATTATTGAAACTAAAAGGTCCACAAACAATAAAAAATTGCCTTGTTACTTGAAGAGAAATTTTCTGTTACATGTGCAAACAGTTCAATTCAAGTACTAACATATTTGATATTTGAGAACCAAAGACTCAAGTATGAACTTGAAGTGACGAAACATAGACAATCAACCAATTATTGACCAATAACAGCTAGTTTAAGATTGGTTAACATAAATCCTCTATATTTATTCCACTTATCCATTTGTTAATGTAAAAATAGGTCTTCGGCCTACTCACACCGAAAAAGCTAAGCTCATAGGAAGGAGGACTTCCCATCCCTGTAAGGAGTCTACCCATCTCATTAATAATGAGATGGGTAGACTCCTTACAGGGATGGGAAGTCCTCCTTCCTATGAGCTTAGCTTTTGGTGGGTAAGTTAGGTCTAAGAACTTATAAGGTATCTATCCATCTCATTAACTACCGATGTGGGACTTTTGTCATTCTTCAAAACCCCACCTCAAGCCTAGTCCTTAGCATCTAGTGAGTGGGCTATTTTAATTTCGGGGGTCCAACATGGACTATTTTAATTTAGGAGGTCCAACATTGAGTGAGATGGATCCAACTCTGATACCATGTAAAATGAGGTCTTAGGCTCAAGACCTATTTTACATTTACAATACAAACAAATTTTCTTATATTTTGGATTAATAAGTCAATAATACACTATCCATTCCATTTTATATATTTGATGGATTGCAGAATTCAAGATATTAAATTTGACTTATATGACAGTGGTGACAATTATTAAAATAATGATTGAAAAGTTAATTTAGTAAAGAAAACATGAGATTGAAGTTTAAAATTTGAATAGCTTAACAAATTTGGAATTCAGACAGCTTTGAAAGTTGCATAGATGGAATAAGTCAAACATTTTAAGACATCCCAAACAGAACAGTGTCATATGAGATGGGACAAGAATAGTAAATAATTAACCATTTAAGAAAAATTAGTGTTCTCTAAGACCAGAGATTCCCCAAATTTCACACTTCTCCTTACAGAGATACAAGTGTCCAAATCAATGTTTCCCAGACTCTTCAAAATCCCTGCCGCACCAATGTCAACACAATATAGGTGTGGGATACTTAGCGGATTTGGTCAACTTATCCGGGTACTTTGAACACATTCTAGACCGAAAAATATAGATTGATTGAGTATTTAGTTTGAGCTTTGGGTTTATGTCATATACATATATAAAGTATGAGAATCAGATCATTCTCAAAAAATATTAAGTATGAGAACTCTTTTTTATTATGTGAGATAAGAACAAAATATTGGTGTTTATTGAAGTTTTAATAATTTTAGTTCAATAACTTCAACTAACTGAAAAATATTACTTTATACATAACAAACATTTATTGGTCATATCCCAGCAACTCGGGTCCACACCTCTAAACCCTAAAAGTTGTGATAAAGAATCCAAACTTTAGATCGGCACCCAGATTGGATACCCAGCCGAGTCCGTACAATCAGCATAGGCCGAAATAGAACAAATTCAAATAAACATTCACTTTATGTAAATGCAGTAACAACCACCAAAATTCCAATCCATACTTGTCGGCTCTCCTAGATGGCCCCTTGACCCTTTGTTTCTATTATATTTTACTCTTAGTCAAATCAAGATTGATTCCAAGAGATCATGGGTCTTTACAGACCAAAGAGAAATGGACTAAGAGAGGCTACACAATGAAACCGAGAGAAGCAGAGCAAATTACCCGTTGATTTCTATCATCTCCGTCCAGGTCAGTTGAAGTATCAGTGCGAGAACCAGAATCTGCCATGTTGGACTCGCCCCAATTCTCAGGATGTGCGCCGGCTGCAGGAACTTGGTTTGATTGCAATGGTATTATTTGAGATCCCGGAGCAGCAGTAGACAAACTTGTATTTGAAGGAGCTAAATTCTGCAAGCTCAACGGGAAAAAAAATATATCAAAATAGACTAAAAGCCTTGCCCCCAGCCTGCTGATGGCAATATCAGATTTACAGTTTCTACTTCTCTTTAGGAAGAAATGTGGAGAGAATAATGCCATGATTACCCTATTGATGGTTCCAGAGACGTCAAAACTCACTGCTGGATTAGTTGCAGATGTTGAATTAAATAGGGGACCTAAACCAACGAAAGAAATATTCATCAATCATACCAAACGGAAATGACCAGTCTTCACATAAGTGAGACAAGTTCCTGGATAATCATGGTTCAGGTATAACGAATCACTAGTAAAGAAACATAAGTCCTTTTCAGTAAAATATAGCATTCCTGCTACAGTAGAAATCAAGCTCAGGAATACCATTGCAACCACAGTTCTCTAATAAAGAGATCCGGACAACCTTTCAGCATCAGTCTAGGCATTTAGGTTTGATAATATCAAGTATTTGGAGAACAGCCATCCAATTTATTAGACCACAAGTTAGTTCTCTCACCCCAGAAGCTACATTGACAGTCCAGTTTGTCTGAAGAGCACAAAGGAACTAAAACCCAATTATTCTTGTTCTTCATGCTCTCAACATTTTTTAGCTATTGTTTGCAATATCTTCACATTACATTTGATATGTGCTCCCATTGTTTCAATTTGTCTGTCTCCTTTTCACTTGGCACCAAGTTTAAGAAAGTAAAGATGACTTTTGAATCGTGCGGTCTTAAACTCATAGGTAGAACGCACCAAAATGTCTTTTAATCTTGTGATCTTAAACATGCCAGGTGGAAAATTGAAATTAAAGAGTTGCAAATAAAGAAAAGAAGCACTCTTTTTGAAAAAGGACTAGGAAAACAAATTGAAAGGGAGGGAGAACTATCTTTACATTACAGTGTTAAGCCACAAATGACAAATACAGAATCAGATGGTGGCAATTATACAAGTATAGAGATCAGGATATAAGAGCACATTGTGCATACGATTATCTGGTACTTAACTAATGAAAGTCCGTGCTTTGGGCCTTTTTTTTTTTAAAACTACGCATATAAAACCAAACCCCCTATCTGGTACTGTACTTATGAATTCCATGATTTTGACCCCCCCCCCCCCCCTTTTTTTTAGTATTGATTTTGACCCAATTGTTTAACAGTGCATATAGAATTAAACCCAAAATATTTTTTTGACACCACCACTTTTGTATGGAAAAAGGTCACATGTTTTGCACCCATTTTAGGACATAAAACCAATTCCCATTTGTTTGTTAGTGCCAAATCCAACATTCCTGTAATAGGTATACTAATTTAACTATTATTTAACATTGTCCAAATAGGAAGACCCAGTTCAAGATATATCAAATACTTGGAACAATGAACTTAGTCTTCTTAATTCAAATCTTCGGATATATTTTCCAAACTACAGATATCTACATTGGAAAATTACTTTTATGTAGATTATCTATAAAGAGGTTACTTCATATACTATGCGCTCGAATATATATATATATATCTAAATAGTAATATTACTTCTTCTTCTTAGATTATCTATAAAGAGGTGACTTCGTATACTATGCGCTTGAATATATTTTCCAAACCTATAGATATCTACATAGGAACATTACTTTCTCGAAGATTATCTATAAAGAGGATTCATACGTTATGGTACCATGTCGGTTGAGAGTATTAATTTTACCTTCTTTAAATGACCCTCCGCAATCTCACCTAATGAACTAGTTTTTTTGGGTAGAGTTATGCCCACGGTCTGTTGTTCTTAACATAATATGATGCAAATTGCTAATGTTAAATTACCCAATGTTGGACCGTCATGTCCACAACTCTCACTAACGTTTGGAATTGAGCTAAGTTCAAACCCTCACTTCTCTTAGTACATTTAGAGTTGACAAGGATAGAAAAGCAAAGAGAAGTCCTATCCCATGATCAGTCTCTTCAGCTCATTAAACTTTTCGGAGGTCTCAACTCTCAAAACCCCTAAGATAATTTGCATGGAAAGTAAAACCTGCTGATAAGATCATCGGTGATGGTTGTTTACAACGAAAGAGCCCAAATGCTCACCAAAAAAAACTAAAGATAAATATACTTAGTGCCGACTGTAAACCCGTAATATAAAGAATGCTCAAACATACGACTCTTTTAACATTCAGGATTAGTCTTTAAAATACATACTTCGATTAACATTAGCACCATCTCCAATACGGAATCCAAGATATTGCTCAAGCACCCCAAATTCAGACATTCGAGAAGTATTTGTATTGTTCCCTTCTGTGCCCCTGAAATCCAAAATTATAGCCCAAAATATAGTTAAGCAGGAATAAAAAATGTGAGATGTCACCTTCATATACAGCATTTCAGCAATGACATATAACTATTCTAGATTTACACTAACACGTTACACCGTAATTATTCAGGAGGAACTCTGAGAAACAACATGACTATGAAATGGTTGAAGATTCTTTCCTCATACTATTACTTTCCCTTGTTGCTAAGGACTAGCGGAGGATCAGTATAAATAACTGATTTACCCAAACCACAATATGGACAACCGGGGATGGAGCTAGAGGGGCAGACGGGGGTCCATTGAATCCCCTTCACCCAGAAACACATGATATATAAAAGGTTCAAATTATTTATGAACCCCCTTAGCAGCAATCCCGCCTCCACCGCTATCAAGACCTTTCCGATCCTGAAGTTGTTCGAGAGACCATCCTAAAACTCATAAAAAGTCACCTCTCCAAGGTAGAATTGAACTGTAGGTGACTTCTATTTATTCACATAAACAAACAGAAAGATGTATGGCTTATTCCCTAAAACAACAATTTTCAAACTTGAACCCTTTATCATACACATGAGAATAAACAGTAATCTCCATTTGAAACAAACTCATACTTACAAATATACAAAGAGCTAACCAGAATTTACAGAAATAAAGAAGAAGTATGTTAAGAGATATACATGTGATTTGAAACTGGTATCTGAGAAATGAAACTTGGCATCCCAGAAGCACCACTCTTATTGCCTTATGCCCCAAACTTCACAAACATCATCAACAATCCATAACCTCAAATTCATACACTCAAAACTTTACAGAAACAAAATTAAACTACAAACACCTTTCAAATAGATGAACCACCACAACAAAATAGTTGACTAAGTACAAAAACTTCCAAAACCCACCGCTTAATCACTTCAACTAAGATCAAAAGAACTTTAATAAATCAACCGCTAAGTAGAAATCAGGCAAAAGTTAGATCATTGAAATCAACAAAACCCAAAAACAGCTGTGCATAAACCCTCACTTCACAGAAAAACACCAAAAAGGTCAAAACTTTAACATAACCCAACTACCCCTTCATCAAACTGAGTTAATAGCTAATACCCAACACCTGAAATTGATAAAAAGACCTCAAGAAAATAGAATTTTATACAACCCCACTTTGAAAAAAACTAGTTTAGCAAAGTTGGAGTGGTTTAATGACTGGTCAGTAAACAATTTCAAGTTGAATTTTCTGTATCAAGACTCATTTTTTACACAAAATTCAACGAACCCAGTATTTATTTTTGCTTAATATTATATATTTATGACCACGAAGAACGAGGGAAAGAGAGAGGAAGAAGACAGACGTGACGTTTAGATCATTCCAAACTACGCTAGCCCCCACGTCATTTTCAAAGCTAAGCTTTTCTCTTCTTTTTTTCTTTTCAATTTTCAAAGCCCACCGAGATATCACTATCCCAATATTTTGATATTTGTACAAATTGTGGAGTATAGAATAATCCATGTTCATTTTTATTATAATAACAAAAAATGACAGTTCCATACATTAAAATTCTTGTTATATATAAAGAGTTTAAAAATGTGTTTAATCATAAAAGTCTATTTTACGCAATTTTATGTTGTCTTTCTATTAGAGATTATTTTCAACGTTTGAATATATGATCTTGTTGTCAAATATCTATTATAATGTTTACATTAATTAAAATGTATTTAATAGATTAGAAGGTCATGGTTCAAGTCTTGAAAACAGTCTCTGGTATAAATATAAGGTAAGGCTGCATACTGGTCGGGCCTTGCACATATCGAGAGATTTAGTACACCGGATTTGCCTTCTTATAGGAATTAAAATGTGTTTTTGAATTATAAGAAAATAATTTGAAAAATAATTAACATTGAAGGTAAATTAAAAAGAAAAAAAAATATATTAAAGATAAAAATAAAATTTTTAAAATTAAAAGTGAATGGAAGGGAAGGAGTATATTTTAATATTCCTAAATTTATTTAGGGCACTTACATAACAACAATCTAATTTAAGATTCTCCTCATGAAGTCTTGAAAATTGCATTTAACACCTTGAAGTTTTATTGTTTTCACTTGCATCCTTTTATTTTAAGTAATGGGTTTTGACTTAATATCCTTAATTGTGATTTTATTTTATTTTAGGTTGTTCCATGCAACATTAAAAAAATTATATTGAATTAGAAATTAATTATAGATTAATTTAAAACATAATTTAAGAATGGAGAGATTCCAATCATCTCGTTATATATTTGTTGATGTGAATTCTCAACAAAAGTTCTAGTATACAATAAAGGCAATGTCTCATGTCCTCGATAAACTAAAAATGTATTATGTTTTATTTAATTACTTTTGTCAATGCTTTTTGAATCTACTTTACTTCTCGTGTAACTTGTTATGGTCAACATCTTTATTAAAGCGCCCAGATACCTTCTCTTTATATAAACAAACCACCTTAATATCGCTTCACTCTTTGTGTACGCCACGCAATTGCATCGTTACACTAATTGCTTAGACTAATCATAGATAGATGATCGTTGGTGGATGTAGATAGTACTCCCTCTGTCCATCTTTACTTGTTTCTTATTGATTTGACACATGGATTAAAAAGTAATAAATGATAGGGGTAATTTTATTAAATCACTCTGTAGTTATAATAAACTACGATATTTTGAAAAAAATATAATGGAGAAATAACTATAATTAATGATAAAGGTAAATTAGGAACTAGATGTAAAATTATCTCTTGATTTTATAAACTGAACAAGTATTGTTGAACATCGCAAAATAGTATAGTTAACAAGTAAAGATGGACGGAGGGAGTACTCCCTCTGATCACTTTTACTTTCACTATTTCACTTGTCGAGGTCAAACTATATGAATTTTGACCAACATTTTAAGATGTATTTTTTAATCATATTAATATGACAACGATTGCAACTTATAACATTTTTCATATAGTTTTCAACCATCTATTTTTATTTTTTTTTATTTCAAATATTAAATTTAGCTAGTTTAATTTAGTTTTGACATTTAATCAAATTGATCTCGAAAAACGAAATAGTGACAAGTAGAAATAAACAGAGGGAATACTCCCTTCGTCCATCTTTACTTGTCCCCTATTGACTTGACACAGAGATTAAGAAGTAATAAATGATGGGGTAATTTTACCAAATTGTCTTGAAAAAAATATTAGGAAAATGACTGTAATTAATTATAAGTGTAAAATTGCCTCTTGATTTCATAAAATGAATAAGAATTGTTGAACATTTCAAAATAGTATAAAGGACAAGTATCGACGGAGGGAGTACTAAATAAAAGTTGTTGAAACTATGGAATATACAAAACAACAAAAAAGCAAAGTTTGTTGAAAATTTCATACATGAAAATAATAATAATCAAAGCATCATAGTCAAACACATGATAATTAGTAGTTGGGTAATAATTGTCAATAAATGTTTCTCAAAATAGATATAAATTTGGCTATGTTGACCTAAAGCCCTTCCCCTACATGTCTAGATTCAAACACCCTTCTTACAAAAAGGCATATTTTCAAACACATTAAAAACAACAAATTATTGCACTATCCAATTATTTCAATTAACAAATCATTTCATATCTATGGATTTACAAAAAAAAAAAAAAAAAATTGTTCGAGAAATCAGCCTTAACGTAACAGAAAGAATTGTAAGATGATCACTGCTTCTATTTAAATTCGATATTTTTATTCTTCTTGTTTACATAATTTTAATGTAGAATAGATAGATTCACGTATTCAAATTCTTCAAACGAAAACAAATTAATTTTATCTTTTGATTTTTATTTATAGTATAAAATGTAGCTTCAAACTAAGACTCCATTATTTAATTTCAAATAGTACATAAGTAAAGTTGACCATTTTTTGTTAAAGAAAGAGAAATTTAGTGGATCAATTTATAATTAACTAAACTATATGGTCTACTTAGTCAATATTGACAAATATTCTAATACTCCCTCGATGCCATTTTAATTGTCACAATTTTCATAATGATCAAATTATATAAATTTTGATTAATATTTTAATATATATTTTTAGTCATATTAATATAATTTATAATTCTTAAATCTATAGTTTTTATTTTAAAAAAATTAATCAAATTAATTTTCGTAAAATATTTCCTTTTCCAGCGGCGCCTGCCAAGGAAGCTAAGATGCTTCCCAACAAAATATCATTTTGTACTTTCCAACACAAAGTAATTTAATAAATTATTTTCATTAAATTATTATTATTTTTTTTCTATACTTAGAAAAGCAACTTTTTCCAATATACATTTGATTAATTAGAAAATTATTAGCATTACAATAATATTTATCATTAGCCAATTACCTTCTTGTTTCGTGATTTTTCATTAATGCATTTGGAGGATTTGTTAATTAATTATTAGCAATAACAAAATCTAGTAAGAGTAGTGCAATAATTAAATTATTAGCAATAAATTAAATTAAATTATTAAAATTTTAATAAATATTAGATATGTATAGACATGTATAGTCAGTGTATATTGCGTATTATAATGTATATTTAATGTATAGTTCATGTATAAGTAATATACATTGTATAGTCAGTGTATACTTTATGTAATTTTTGACTAGTTATATTGTATAGTCTCACTGATTTGGGACGATTTTTTATGTACATTTCTTGTAAATTAATTAGTTTTTTTTGTATATATTTGAAATTATCTCTATTATTTATGCAAAATTTAAACGTAGTTACTGAGTAATTCTGTCCACTAGAGCTTGGACAAATGAGCAGAAATCTTCCACCAACAGAGTTACTAGTTCATTGACTACTAGGCCGTACCCTCGAGTTTCAGTCTTAAATTGTGAAGCATACACATGGTGAGGCCTGTTTAAGAAGCTTCTTTGCCCTCCCCCACAACAGATTATTGACACTAAATGTCCATAATATGCAAGTCACCTTAAAAGACAGTCTGGTCCTGTGTTCATACAGGGTTCGAGAAAGGACCGCACCCAAGGGCTATGATGTGCATGTCATTATAATGAAATCACAGTTACAGAGAACAGAGAAAAGCATCATCTGGTAATCTAACTAATTTGGTTAGTCCACTACTTGTACAACTGAAAATGTAGCTCAGCAGTAGAAAATAATGAAGGTCTTTCTGATTCTCCTTCATTCTCTTGGAAAGCAAGGAACCAGATAATAAATCCTTAAAACATGGTGACCATGTCATGCTCCAGTATGTAAAACAACATTACTTTTTTGCAGATTTATAGTTGACATAAGATCCAAATTCACAGTTGTTTCTACCAGTCAAAGTTCTAAGAAACTTAAGTCTTTGGTAAGGGAGGACTAAAGAGAAAAACTAGTCATCGTCGTTGTTAATTGTGCTTACCATACCATCCTCATGCCACTTCAAAAACCCCTCTTCAAGGGCCTTTCTCATCCATGGATGCCGGCAACATTCAATTGCCTCAGGAATTGTCAGCCAACTTCTTTTCCGGCAGCTCTGTTCTGGCCAACAGTCAAGCTCTTCCTTCACAAACAAAGCGAACATGGCAGCTCTACAGAGACCTTCTGGACTGAACTCGTCTTGAAGTGTTTTGCTTTTAAAGGGGTAGTATCCCAAGAAATGCTGGAAAAGAAGAGGTATAAATCCAATGGATACATGAATAAAAAATGTGTTACTTCTACATACGTTTCAACTTACAAGTTATTTACACAAGCTACTTAATTAAAGATCAAAAGTTCAACAATCAGAAGAGGGCATTCCTTGAGCTTCGGCTCTCTTAAAATATTCCAAAAGAAATTCAGCTTTCGTAAATGTTTATTGTTGCATTACATTTATACTTGTCCAGTGCTCAATTTGCATCCTCTTGATGCTTTTTATAATAATCTTACTTCATTTTAAAAAAAAAACTATTGAAGCAATGTGATAAAAGCAGTGGGTCAGAATAAGTATCACAAAAGTTCTTGTCAAATATTCACTCCATTAATAATAAAAGAACATTCTGCACATAGAGCACATCCACAGCTCAAAGATGAAGAAAACGTTGCTTTTGCTTATGTCGATTTAACATGTAAATACCTCTAGCAAAACCCTCTACAGAATGATTTCTTCCCCACTAAAACATGATGAAACTCCATTGCAACAGGGAATAGCATATATGTGCAAAATACAACAGAAGAAATGAAGAATACAATGATCTCACCATTAAATCCCCACGAACTCCAGCCTCCTCTATGGCTTCACGAACAGCTGCCTCTTTAACTGTTTCATCATTTTCCCACCCTCCCTGTATATACAAAGACAGAAAAGTCAATTAACAAACATCTTTCCAACTATAAGGCAAAAATAAAGATAGCTTACCGGGGAAATGACCCTAGATAGGAGGATATGAAGGTCGAGGATTAGGAAAAAAGATTAGTAGGTAGTCGAGCATTGCCTAGTTATCCCTATCGCTATTGTTAATACTACTCCCTACTATCTTATTCTTCTATTTTATTATTCCGTGTTGTTTCCTTTCCTTCTGCTATCGTATTATTTGTTGTTGCTACTGTTCTTTTCTCCACTATTTTCAACACGACTTCTTCATTATTGTGTTTCCTTTTCATACTGATTTTGGTATGCTTTAATTGAGTTGAGAGTCCATCGGAAACAATCTCTTTACCTTCACAAGGTAGGGGTAAGGCTGCACAAACAACACCCTCCGTAGACCACATTTGTGGAATTACGCTAGGTATGTTGTTGTAAAGCAAAATAAACATGAACAGAAAGAGTTAACTGAAGTCTTATTCCTCAATATCACGGTGCTGCTAATAACCAAAAAAAAAAACAATTAAAGAAAAGAACAAGAAGTCTATTAAGTCATGTGTGATGCCCAGAAAAGAAAAAAAGGAGAACCTACTGTAAAATGCCAAAATTGGTATCTTTCTAGTTGTTAAACTTGGTAAGGTTCATATTGACAGCAAGGTGGAACAAAGTTTGCAAATCTCTTAATTATGAGGTTGAAATACCAAGTGGTAAAGAGGACACAACCGCTAGATCCATCAGAAGATAAAGTCACATAAGTTAAGTCAATGCTGGCCCAAAAACACTTTAGTCATTTGAACTACCATAGCATATTGCTTCAAATCCAACAGAACAATTCTCACCTTTGGAAACAGTAGACCAGGCCCGCTTGTTGAGTTTATCATCAGTACTTCAACTATCTTTTCAGATGTATCATCACCATTTTGTTCCATATCTCTAAACCTGAATGGTATACACCTGTGACAACTCTCGTTATATACAGAATATACAGGTTCTAAAGCAACATTGTTCTCATTTCAAATGCAAACCAGGAAGTTAAAGCAGTAGTTGCCCACTGTTTTCAAATCTTGAAGAAGCAAAAAGTCTATGACAAATCGAAGTCATCAAATGATCTATGACAAATCGAAGTCGTCAAATGATCTATGACAAATCGAAGTCGTCAAACGATCTATGACAAATCGAAGTCGTCAAACAACGTAACAACTACCAGGGGACAGAAACCTATATAAAGATGTTGTGCACTTGTGAAAAAGAGATCCCAAAGACAAGAGTCAGATCTACCACCTGAACTACTGAAAAAAGAGACAGCCACATGGTGAACTTGAATGTGAACTTTAAAAGACATGCTTGGCATATTTAATTACAACAGCTAAAATTTGAGATTTAAGTTTACTTCACTTTTTAGAAGCCAAAAGTTTTAAGAGATGTTCTCTCCAAAAAAATCCACGCACTACTACTGTCCAGGGAGCACTTTTTTATGAGAACCATATTCCAATACTTTCTAGGCGTGGAAGGATTTCTCATGTACCTAATTTTTTCTACTTCGTGCAGTTGCTTCTCTCTAACTTTCCAAAGATCAAAACAAATATCATTTGCATAACATACTCTTAAAAGAGTTGAACAACAAATTTTAACTCAAAAACTAACTATTCTTAACAATATAGAACATCGAAGCCCCACTCAACGTGACTATGCTAAGTTACAGCCTGAACAGCCCAGAACTAAGCCAAGCTCTAGAGCTAACAAGGTGCAATGCCCATTAACTAAGAAAGGAAAGCAATCCTTCCATCAGTCTTTTTCCTTCTCACATTTTTTTCAGCTGAAAAATAATCTCATCGCATGACTATTTCGGTGAAGTCATGATACAAGCTTTTGATGACGATAGGACGAATGAAATCCTTATTTACTGTCAAGTAGCCTTGGCGCTCATAGCTCTCCTTATCTTTCGATTCCTCTGGTAGACAAAAGAGAGTTTCACAACATGTTTTTTGTATTTTATTTATGTTTTATGTGATGGCTTAGGAGTTAAGACTTCATCTTGAAGAAGATGTTAAACAGAATAAGAATGGAAACTTGGAGATAGTAAGTGTGGTGGGAAGGACAAGGATAGAGGTTATTTCGATCCTATAACTATAATCCCAATTTTGATTTGTTTTACGCTTATATGATGACAGTCTGCCTCCAAATTTCATCTTATGCTTGTCATAAAATTACGTGGAACTGAAAATACAAAAGACATAAATAAACTGAAAACAGACAGGGTCGCCCAATTCCTACTCCAACTTTCCAAGAGTCACCGCTTTTACCTCCTCAAATTTTACTTCTTTTTAAATAAGCAACTTGAAGAGAATAATGCCAGCCTATTCCCACATATCTTAACAGTTTTTGGGTACTACTCTTCAGAAAAGACTTCAACCTCAACTAATTCCACGAAATGCCCACTAACAACAGGTACCAGGTAACTCTATGTGTCCACCAAAGCTAGGAGTGATGAAAATCTCTGTTGGGATATGGACCTGAACCTCACGATTCCCAACCCACTTCAGCGACCACTGAGCCACACCCTTGGGGGCGAAAAGATTTCAACTTTTTGAAGATACTAAACTTCATTAATCCATAGGAAGCTGAAAAATTGCCCCCTTTCTTAAAATCAAATTGCACAGACCCAACCCTTAAACAAATGCAACCAAAGGAAATACTAAAGTGAAGGAACTGCAATTCATCTTTTTCCTTAAGAACCCTTCTTCATCAATCATCTCATAACAAGTAAACACCAATGCAGAAAATTTACTGCCTATGAATAATCATTCTCCATTTCCTCCAAGCACAAAACCTTGAAGATAATACTCAAGAAACCAAAAAACCCACATTCAACATATAACTTCCCAAAACCAAACAGAACCCAAATGAGAGAAAACCCAAATAAATCCAAACAAAATAGAAACTTTAAACATAAAGAGCAGAAAAGAGAAGTACCCAGCAATGAGTCGATAACCTTCTTCATATCGCTGCTGATGCCGACCCGTCCGGGCAACCAAATCAGACATTTATATTCAAATATATATATATCTATAAATTTATACAGAAGCAATGCTTAAATCTGCTTAACCATATTTGCCAAAAATCCCCCTTTTGATAAATTAGCAAAACTGATGGCTTTTATCTCTTCTGCATTGTAAAAAATCAACCTTTTTTCCCTTCAGCAAAATAGGTTGTCCCCATTTTCTTGGTTTTGTCAAAAAAAAAAAAATTAGGAAAATTGAGAAACAATGGGGGGAAAAGAGAGAGAAGAAAGGGAAAAGGGTGTTAAAAGCAGCGCATGAACCGGAGCAGCAACATGGGAGTCTTGAGGTGACCAACTCATGTTGGGATGGTTGTTAATCAAATGTTTCGAGTTCGAGTAGTAAATTAACAGCTCGTTAATATCATTGTTTGTTAATTAGATGGTATAAATGAGTGTTTTTCAGAGTTCGATAGTATATTTAAATTTTTATTATTTTAAAAAATAATTTAATTAATGACATGGTCGAATCTCAATTGACCACATGTACAAAATGATTTTATAAAATCAAAAATATTTTTAGTTTACAAATAATGTCATGGATTCCAATTGCTTTCCACTATAGTTATTTTTGTATCTAGTATTTTTTATTTTTGGGACTGATATATTTGAGTTGAGGGATTTTTGAAAATAACTTCTCTATCTCCAGACCCTACTTGTAGAATTTCACTTGATATGTTATCGTTGTTAAATAATATCATGGATGAATCTTTTCTCAAATGAAAATAACATAGACGAGTCAAGTTTTTATGAAGAAACTTTTTTCCAGTATTTAATTTATAAAATTACTTTCTTCCCTAGGTTTATGCACACAACTCATGTATATACATCCACATTTAGAGGACTTCATTATATTTTCCTATTTTTTGCTTATGAGAATGTATTTGTTCACTTTGATTTAATAAATCTCACAAATATATATTTTGAGTTATGTCATTATCAAACCTATTGTGAATTTATATCATATCTTATAAAATTCTTTATTTTTCTTTCATATTTTTGAATTGGAATTCACCTAAGGTGTTACGTTCACCTCTTCTTTGGAAGCTTACTAGCATAGAATTGCTCGTCGGTCTTTTAATGTGACCCATCCTTGTTACTCCACCCTCCATCACTCGTACTCAACATTATTATTGAGGTTTGCCTCACCATCGTCAAGCTCTATTACGGTCATTTAAATTATAATATATTTTTTAAGAAAAATGTACAAGAAAATACAAATGTTGTTGGTTTCTGTTAGTTGTCTCCTTCATTACATCACACGTGGGGAATACAGAAAAAAAACACAGACAATATTGTTGGATCAAGAGAGTGATCTAATTTCTATCTCTCTGGACATTTTTTTTTTTGGAACCATAGCTAGTTTGATCCATAATTTTTCAACAACAAAAAAAAGACAATCTTGTTGTCTTTTTTTCACATTTAAAAAATTATTGATCAAATGATGAAATCCATGTTGAAAAAAGATTCATCTTGATCCAAAAATAGATCATGAAGGCATTAGAAGCAACCGTTAGAAAAACACAATTGGTAGCCAGAAGAAGAGCCCATACAATATTTGGCACATATGGACCAACAGCACAAGTTGATGAACCTGAGCTTAATAACAACAACAACAAAGAAAAGGAAATAGTAGAAGAAGATGTTCAAGAAAATCTTAATCAAGAAAATGATCAGGATGATGGCCATTCAATGAATGGTGAAACATATCATTTAGAAAAATTTCTTCCAAATGGAGATTATTATACTGGATATTGGGTTGATAAGTTACCTAATGGACAAGGTAAATATTGGTGGACAGATGGTTGTATGTATGTAGGGGATTGGAGTAAAGGTAAAATGAAAGGTAAAGGTATATTTAGTTGGCCTTCTGGTGCAATGTATGAAGGTAATTTCAAGAATGGTTATATGGATGGTGAAGGGACACATACAGCACCAAATGGTGACACATATAGAGGTTGTTGGTTAATGGATTTAAAACATGGAAATGGTGTTAAAGAATATGCAAATGGTGATTGTTATGATGGTGAATGGTGTAGAGGATTACAAGAAGGTAATGGTAAGTATACTTGGAAAAATGGGAATTATTATGTTGGTGAATGGGCTAATGGGACAATATGTGGTGATGGGAAATTGTATTGGAAAAATGGGAAACTTTATGAAGGGAATTGGGAAGATGGATTGCCTAAAGGGAAAGGTACTTTTCATTGGGCTGATGGGAGTTATTATATTGGGAATTGGAGTAGAGATCCAGATGAATTGAATGGGACTTTTTATCCATCTGAGTCATTGTTAGAAGGGGGGAATTTTGAATGGGATCCTCAACAAGTTTTTAATGTTGATTTGATGGGATGTACAATATCACCAAATGATAAGGTTTCAGTGTTGCCTTCACAGAAGAAACTCGCGGTGAGGATGTCATCGTTGAGGCCTGTGGTGGACAATAGTAACAACGATAATGTTGGTGGTAATGGGACGAGGGGGATGTCGATAGACGCTTCAGCTGATAGTGAATCTAGTGGAATGCAGTCATCAGATGGAGTTGGAGCAACATTAATTGCTACTTCAAGTAATTCTTGTTCAGATATCGAAGCGATGATTACTTTGCTGGAAGCTGGTGGATGTAAAAGTGGGAGTCCTATTAAGATTCCTAAGACTGTAAAAAGGCAAGGAATCACAATTTCTAAAGGGCATAAGAATTATGAACTTATGCTTAATTTGCAGTTGGGAATCAGGTAGCTAAATTTTCTTGGTGTACAGTTCTAGTTTCTTTGACAGGGAGCCCTGGAGCAATGTGATGGTTGTGTCAGGGTAAACTGCATATATCACACCCCCTCAGGGTGCAGCCCCTTCCCCGACTGCCTGATGCTTCGTGCACTGGACTGCCCTTTTTGACAGTTCTAGTTTCTTCAACAGAGAGCCCTGGAGCAACATAAAGTTGTCTCCGCGTGACCTATAGGTTAGGGGTTCTAGATGTGAAATGAGCTGTTGATGGTTGCGTCAGGGTAGGCTTCATATATCACATCCCCTCAGGGTGCGACCCCTTCCTTGACCGCCAGATGCTTCGTGCACTGGACTGCCTCTTCTTACAGTTCTGGTTTCTATATACCTTTTACTAACTTTGGCCTAATCCTGAAAGAGTTTTGAGTTTTATGTATGTACTAACCAGATAACACATACTTACATAACAGATCACTTATCATATAATAAGCATGTACTAGCATATAGCCTGGAAAAAATGGGTAAATGGCTTGATATAATAGGTCAAATTACACTGATAGTGTAAAATTCTTTATATAGTCTGTATATATAACTTATCAAAAACCAGTAAGCTACTGTCATATTGTGCATTTTCTAGGCTGAGAAGAGTACTTTTTGTTTGTTTATGGCACCTTGTAATGTGAACAACCATATAGGCATACGGTACAAAAGCATGGCCCTCCTTCAACATTCGATCTCAAGCCATCAGATTTTGATGCGAAAGAGAAGTACTGGACTAGATTTCCACCTGAAGGATCCAAGAGTACGCCTCGCCATCAGTCTTGTGAGTTCAGGTGGAAAGATTATTGCCCCAAAGTTTTCAGGTAATGATGCCTCACTATGCAATGTTGTCAACTTCTTTTCTTAGTATACTTAAAGAACAAAAATTAAATGTTATATTCGACATGATACTGTCCAGGGCTTTGAGGTCTTTGTTCAAGGTGGACGCGACTGAGTATATGTTGTCTATTTGTGGCCCCCTTAGAGAACTAAGCTCTCCGGGAAAAAGTGGAAGCTTCTTTTACTTGACAAATGATGATAGATATATGATCAAGACAATGAAAAAGGCAGAAGTAAAGGTGAGGAATAGAAAGACGGCTTCGCCTTGCAATGAAGTCATTATTTCTTCATTCTGCAAACTACATGGTTCCTTCTGATTTTTGGTCTCAAAAATGATGATTAGGTACTTTTAAGGATGCTAAATACCTATTATGATCACTTTCGTGCTTCCGAGAACACACTTGTGACTAGGTACTATGGCCTGCATTGCCTGAAGCTAAATGGACCAATTCAAAAGAAGGTAGATTTACATATAATGCATTGAAGTTGAGCTATTTAATATAGTAGCAATTATTCACCATAAGAAGTTGTAATTTGTTTCAATGGTTTCATTAGGTCCGGTTTGTGATCATTGGGAATCTCTTCTGCACCAATTACACAATTCATAAACGGTTCGACTTGAAAGGATCAACTTTTGGCAGGATCACAGATAAGCCAGAATCAGAAATTGATACAACAACTACTCTTAAAGACCTTGATCTCAACTTCATATTCAGGTTACAGAAGTCATGGTTTGAAGAATTCCGGAGGTAAATAGTTTAGATTACATGTTCATTTGAACTCCGCCGCTTTTGGCTTATATACCATAATGTCAAATAACTCAACCTTGAAAGCATTAAGTTTAAAACCTGAAATCCACCTCTGGCGCGAAAATTTCTTTGATTTTGCAGGCAAGTTGATAGAGATTGTGAGTTCTTGGAACAAGAAAGAGTGATGGACTATAGTCTTTTAGTTGGTGTTAATTTTAGGGAAGGAAATGCTGATACTGGATATCAAACTCCTTCTGGCTGTAGGACGCCTATCGGTTAGTGCTGATCTTATAACACTTGCACTTACATTTGTCACTACTATGCCTCAGTCCCAAACAAGTTAGGGTCAGCTACATTTGTCAACTGCTAATTAGCTTTCGTCATATGTAATGGCTCAAACTTTATAGTAAGAAAACAAGATAATATCTTTTTTTCCCCTAATGTTTGCAGAAAATGGAACCACAGAAGCTGAACCAATTCATCGGTTTAGTAAATCAGATGTGGATCTATTACTTCTTAATGCTGCAGGGTAAGTTTTTCATCTGCTAAATCGGCAATCTTCTCAATAAGTAAACTAGACATTTAGTCTTCATGTGGTAATCGAACTAGGACTCAAAATCATCTCTTCTAAGCTATGTTGCTCGGACTACCTAAAAGTGTTGTCACTCCCCTGTTGAATCCTTCAAAAATGCACTACTCGAATCTAACACACACCTAGCATCATCTTTGAAGAGTCTAGGCAACATAACTTCTAAGTACTTTTCATTATCAAAAGTGCAAACTTATATTATGCTTTTGAGTAATGCAGGTTGACTAACACAAGTTTGGGAATAAACATGCCTGCAAGAGTGGAAAGGACATTCAGGAAAAATGACTTGGATTTACAGCTAATAGGAGAACCAACAGGGGAGTTGTATGATGTGACATTATTTTTCGGAATAATCGATATACTTCAAGACTATGACATTACCAAAAAGCTTGAACATGCATATAAGTCTATACAATGTGATCCAAATTCTATCTCAGCAGTTGATCCAATGGCATACTCAAGGCGTTTTCGCGACTACATATTCAAAGTTTTTGTAGAGGACAACTAATACTTTTAAGTTTTAAATTTGATGGGAGGAGTTCAAGCTGCAAGATGGATCTTGTCTTGTGAAGGACTTCAACATTTTTTATTGTTGAAGCTTAGAAGAACTTATGCTTCATGGAATTTTTGTCTAAAGATTTTTGAAGTTTTTTTGGTTAAATTATAGATATATACTATTTTGATAGCAATTGTATAGAAAAAGTTGTAAGAGGATCCATGCAAATTAACTTGGTCCTGATATGAAGTTTCAATCCCTTAAACCTTGTGAGTTCTTTTGTTTCAGTGTGGTTCATTAACAGATAATGTTTTTGTTCCTTTTTTTCCATTTTTTGGGTTCCCATTCGGAGTCCGACACCCACATTGCCCCCCTCCAACCCCAACTAATTTAGATTTGTATCCCTTGGGACCTATTAAAGACTTCCTCCCACCACAACTTCCCGTATAACTGTCAAAACGGGTCAACCCAAGCCTCGGGGCCCTACTTGAGTTGGGTTGGGTCAGTCATCTCAAGACCCTTTCAAATGAAGGGCCCGCCTATCCCGGCCCTCCAAATTCCTTGGCCCACAAGGCTTGGGCTGGATGGAGCTGGACAGACCCATTTTGACAGTTATACGGGAGGTTGTGGTGGGAGGATTATTCACTAGTTAGCAGCAAACTATGATCATATTTCTTTTGTGATTTAGGACTCACAGACCTAGATTATAAATATAACAACTTCAATTAATCATCATATTAATATTGATTACATCCATCCACATATTTGTTTGTTCCCTTTACTTTTCTTGATGACTGACTTATACAACGTTTGTCGATCAAGATTCAATCTCAAATAAACTAGCTAAAGTTGATAATACAAATTGCCTGATCATCGACTATTTTTATATGTTTTTGAGTCAAAATAGCTTACAAACACTTGTAAAAATATTTACAATATTTAGATAAGCTAAAAGAAGTATAAAATTTTATGATCCCAAACCAAACATGGGTAATGACATTTGTAATAGCAAAGATATATGAAGCATCATGTCACCAAAAAAAAGCTATATGCTTTTATGGCTACCAACATAAAGATGACAAACATTATTACTATAATCCAACCACAGAAACTGTGACAAGAACAATCCATAACTTCGTCCAACAGAACAAACATAACACGATAATTGTCACTAGGATAATACAGTAACAAGAAAAAGGTTGAGATAGCCATAGGCTATACTTATTTCCAACTAACAACCCACAAAGTACTCCAACGATAACAAATCCTTCTCCATGATCTTATGCAAAATACTCTCACAACTTCACACGAGGCAGATATGGAACTGCCAAGATATCTACCGTAATCATGTATTGTAGAAAGTTGCTCATATGACAAAGTAGCAGAACTCTTTTACTCGAGATCATTAATAAACCGGGTAGATTTATTGTTGCTTCTGCTCTAAACAGATATCCACCAAAGTCTGATCCCTCGGCCGCCACAATTATCAATCCAACCAAGACAAGGTTTCTTAATTCAAAGCCCCCAAATTCCTGCACCTACTGACCTCGGTCTCTACTCAACCAGTTTGAATAGCTCGGCACAAGCTGCACCAAATCCACGCAACTGTTAGTAGTTAAGATGATAACAGAAAATTACGAAATTTGTAAAGCCCAACAAAATTTAACCTACAAATCTTCCAATAATTGACATCGACAAGAGTAAGGAAAGTCTGAGCAGGCATTGGAATTGGGCAAGTTAAAAAGCAGACAAGTAATACATATTATGGAAGCCCTACTATTTTATTCGGAATTCCTCCAAGTTCAGAAGGAAAGAAATACAGGCATCCGGATCTAACTCTTCATTACCCAGACACCCGAGGGAATAACAGGAAAACTGCCACCAGAAACCAGGCCAGTGTGAGACCACTGAGACATGGTATAGGCAAGTGTAAATACATGAGCTTAAGACCATCTCCAACCTTAATATTTTAATGTTATTTCATCATACAAATCTTTAAGCAAATCCCAACCAAATAAGAAATACTAATATAATAATGAATAGAGAAAATTTCCTTTTTGGTGTAAAATTTGGTGAAGTGGGTTTGGAGTTGATTTAACTAAAATAGTGCTGACACCATTTGTGTCAAATTTGGAGTTAAAGATTGGAGATGCAAGAAAACGGAAGGGGAAGGAGAGGTTTCCAACAAAGATCTGTCCAGAAAGAACCAATCTTCTGCTTGTCTGAGTATTTCCCGCTTAATAAAAGAAAGAAAAATACAAAGGAGGGAGAGGAAAGAAATAGAGCCTAATTAGCTTATGCATGACCTGTGGCCCACACTTCCTAATGTTGACATGCAGCTAATTGATAGCTATAACATCTTTGGAAGTATGGAAAGTTAGCTGGAGTACCCTGTCTTGTCCATTCTAGTAATGATTGTTCTGGACTCGGAATAATTACTGAACAGATCAAAAAGTTGTCAGAAGGGGGAGAGAACCAAGGAGATAAGACAGCAGACACTACCTGTTCAACAGCAAGTGCCTGCAACAATCCAAAACCATCCATGCTGCAACAAAAACATAATAACATTGACCACACTGCAAATATGATGGTTGAACTTTGTAGCAACAGGCTAGTGGTCATTTTCCCCAGTAATTGTTAACCTGTACAGCATTGGAAACATGACTGAGAGAATGTATATTGTGGTATAAGAACACTCTAATTCGTCTCAAGTAACTCATGATTTAAAAGAACAAGTAAAATGCATTTCACCATCTAGTCTCCCTATCCACATCACACAAAGAAACGATCTTGCCACAGGGACTGTCCTTGATATTGCTGAGGCAGTCCAACAGAATGTTGATTTGCTTTCTGGACATCTGACTGCATGTGCAGAGAGGGCACCTGCTTCCCAGGGAAAGGAAAGCTAATCCCGGCTAAGCTACTGTTGCTTATAGAGTGGTATGTTTGAGCTGAATGATTGTCCGAGTTATTGTAAACAATGCTCTGATGTGCTGAAGGTAACTGATATCCATTCAACCAGCTATAATCATCCATACGAGGGATGGGGTTATTTTCATTCTTCAAAGTTGAGGCAAATGAAGAGTCATCTACTTTGGAAGCAACAGAACCAAACCCTGGAGGTGGACCCAGATGCCTAGCAGGTCGGCTCACTGGATTTTTCTTCATTCCTGTTGAGGTAACTGGTGAAGATTTCATTGACATGCTATCAGAACCAGCTACAGAGGATGTAAGTGAACTGAAGGTAGATGACATAGCAGCCTCTGGAATCTGGAAGTGAATATTATTTGCAGTGCTGAACTTCACAGATTGGGGTAAAGGAACTGAATATGCTGCAGGTGGCACCATTCCTGCATGATTTAGCAACTCAGCTTCTGTCGTTAGCCCATTTCCAGTCAAGCTCAAGCCCCCCAATCCATTCATGACAGCATCTTGCTCTACAGACCACATTGAAGTACTTGGTTGGATTGGCTGCATATATTGGGTATTGGTAAGCGAAATGCTTGTTGGCAGCCTTGTAGTACTCCAAGCATTCTGCAACCTCAATCCATCAAGTGCAGATGGAAATGGCCCCATCTCACAACATGTATCAACACATGACATGCTAGCACCAGAAGGTGCATTGGCAACACTAATACCAGATACAGGAGCCGCTAAGGTCATTGCACTTGAAGAGATGCCATTCGGTTTTTCCAGCACTGGTGGCTTAAAAACAATAACTTCGTCATCGTCTTCACATTCCACATACAACTGATGCTTTGGCAGCGGATCTCCCATAGTCAACTGTCCAGCATCTGGACTTTCCAGTTCAATACCACTTACTTTGGTAACATCCTTTGAGCCATTAAGTTGATAATCATCAGAAGTTTGGGATTCAACACCAATGATAAATTTCTTTCTCCTGGTGTCAAAATATATTCCCTCTTCTCCAACCCGGACCACAGTAGCAAGAGCCTTTCCAGCTGCTATCATCCTCTGAAGACGTGCCTCCTTCTCTTTACTTCCATCACCACCAAAAGAATGTTTCCTCGAGAAGTTAAGGATAAGCTGTGCGGGAAGAAGAGGCACAAACCCTCTGAGTTCAAAGTCTTCTGGCAATGCAAGACGATTACCACTCTCACCTTCATCATACCTGCTCATATTGAAAAAGCATGTTTCATCTTCATCTGCATCGACAAACTTAGACCCAGTCGACATTAACTTATTAAAGAAAGTGATGCAGTTCTTCCAGAAAAAGTATCTAGCCCTTGCTTGTTTTTCCTCTGGTTCATTACCACGTGCAATATCTCGATGGCATGCCAACCACTCAACAAAAACCAAAATACCAGGCAATAAGAAGCTTGATGAGGGATCATTTAATTGGATACATCTCTCAACCACATGACCCATGAACTCAAATGCAGCAGTAAATGCCTTCTGCAGAAGAACCGATCTCTGTAGAATGTCAGCATATGACTGATTATCGCTTTCCTTAATCACATTATGGATGGTGAATATTAAGATGGCCACGAGCCTGATAATTGCCTGTCTGCAGGCGGCAGCATCTGAACCAAAAGTATACTTCTCATCAGACCCAGAAGAGAGAAGCTCAAGCAGACCATTCTTAACCATCAACAACACTTCATCAAAAGTCTCCAAGCTGAGCAAAGATGATAAGAACATAGTGTCATTACTTAGTTATGTTATCGTCAATATCATATATTTATTAGACAAGAACATACCTAGTGCGCGTGAAGAGAATACCATTCAACCGAACATATCCTGTGCTAAAGGTTTTGAAGATTTCAGATATACTTGAAGTTTTTTCCTTCGGTACACTTGCTTCAACCTTTCCATCTTTCAGAGACTGCCTTGTTTCATATTTACCTCGTCCTTTACCAGTTGTTCGGGAAGGAGCTGCCTTGATAGATGAAGCCTTAGCATCCCCTGGCAGCTGGGAGTAACACTGACGATTCTGCAATAACAGAGAAATCCACAAACAGTCAAACACTAAGACCATCCATATAGCCCATTACAACAGAACAGTCCAAACGGAAAAAAAAAACATTCAGATAAGCTTTAACATGAAAGTGTCTTATGAGCAGAACTTGAACACTAACAAAGTATATACTAGACAATCACATCTTGACCTCTCATTGACAAACTAAAAAAGATGCAAGTTGAAGTTCCACAACCCCAGCAACTGAAAAGATGGAAATCAAAGTTCCAATACAAGATCTTGAGAACTTCCTATAAATGGTATTTAGGTGTCTATTTTGCTTCAAAAAATCAGTTCATAGTGATACTGTTTGACATATGCTACACCTATGTTCTATATCATTCTTCTCACTAAATAATAATTCATATTTCTTTTTCTTTTTACCAAACCGTAGCAGTACATTTTATCACACTCTCAAAAGATTAATTGATAAGTAAATTCCTAAAAAGTTGGATTGGGTGAGTAATAACTCTTCCATGACACAGGAAGCATGATGAAGCTTAATTGGTACACATCAAGGAAAAGGACAAAGGGAAGGAGAAAACATAAGCAATCACAGAACCAAGGCCAGGAAAAAGTTGACAAATATAAGGCATCTTCATCATAAAAATAAATCAAAACTCTATAGATTAAGCATACAACAATTATTGATAATGATAAAATGCTGCATAATTAAATCATACTGAAAAACTAATTATTACCGACTGAAAAAATTCAGGTCGAGTCAACCTGCTGCTTTTACTTAATTTATTATCACCTCTATCAAGAATGAACTTTCTCAACCATGGATTGACCATCTTACGTTGGAAACATCTTTAGTTCCTTGATTCATTTCATGGTGAAAAATTCATAATCAGAACAACATTTATTTGGTTATGCCTTTGGGCTTTCTCACCAAAGTTACTGCCATGTCTACAAATAATTTTAGCAAATTAATAAACATTGACAAGACAGAGAAGAGGGAGAGAGAGAAAGAGAGATATTTTTCAAAGACCTGATGCAAAGATGAAGATGAGCCTTAATGTAACAACTAAATAAATTGTCTACCTTCTCAAATGCAATGATCAGGTTGTCCCTTGCAGTTATAAAAGGACTCTCTACTGCAAGACTACGAAAATACCGATAGATCGCCACCAACTCATCACTGGAATAGGAGGCCAATATTGCAAGCTGAGAAAACAACACAATCAGCAGTTTTTACAAATATAAACACTAAGATAACTGTTGCACAGAAAGATTAATCAATAATTGCTTTTCTCTAATTTCCTACCAGACCTCCAACAAAACCAATGAAAAAATAAAGAAATATATGATACCTGATGGTGAGGATTGCCGCTTGATGGCCACAGTGAAGAAGCTTGCAGGTAATAACTTGATGCTGCTGCAAGGTCACGAGCTTTAGCGTCACCCTCACCATATAAGCCTCTGTACCGAGCGAGATCACCCAAATAAATCAAACAACGGTGGCAGGATATCAAGCCTTTCTTCATCTCAATTGATTTATTAGCATCATTAAAAGGAGGAGTCTGATCCCCTGGATCATCAGAGAAACCTCCTAGTGACAGGCCATACTTTGCCCTGACTTTCAGGATCAAATCATGATAAAAGCCAGTCGCTTCTGAGAGAAAGGTCTTGAACTGCATGCGGATCTTCGTGATGTTATCCGACCCGTTGCGAGGTGGACCTTTCCCAGTCTGAGAGTTTGATCCACTTGATGCTATTGCAGCGTTGAAACGTGCACGCAGTTCCTCAATTTTTCTATAATGCAACTGCCACAAAGCATACTCTATTTCATGTTGTTCAGAAAAAGCATGATCCTCAAGGATGATAGCTTCATAATTTTCACGCATTTGTTGCCATGCGTTTGGGTCAGAAGATACTCTAGCTTGTGCTGCTTTCCTACGCTTGTTTTCCAACTCCACATTCTTAACAAAATCAGTGAAAAATGTTAATTACATGTTCCAAACAAGCAGATAGATATTACTCCCTCCGGTCCCATTTTATGTCGCACCCTTTGACTTGGCACGGTGTTTAAGAAAAAAATTGAAGACTTTTGAAACTTGTGGTCTAAAACAATTCATACATATTTGTGTGCCCGAAAATTATTTCATTAAGGGTAAAAATGGAATTTTAAAGTTAAATTGTTCCCAATTAGAGTAAGGTGATATTCTTTTTGGGACGGAAAGGTGATATTCTTTTTGGGACGGAGCCAATGGAACAGAAGGAGTACTAACTCTAAGCATCAAATGAATACAATTCATGCACTTGTAAAAACAAGCAAGAACTTGTGCAGGTCCATAAACGTTTTTAAACTATACTATGTATGTGGGCCAGAAATGTACTCACTTATATGGTTATTATGATAAAAAACAACTCTAGCTATCCATAATTCAAATGGTAAAGCAATGAAGTGATAAAGAAAATACCGACCTTGTTGAAGAGCCGCTGAACGCGTTCCCGTGACGAATGATCTAAACTATTATCCATCTGAATGGCCATTATTCATCAAGCTATTCAGTCTGCAGCACCATTGCACAATAAGATATCAAAAAGGGGAAATGTGGGGGAAAAAAGGGAGGAAAAATAGAAATGCAAGCATTTACATATTAAATAAGGATACATTGCACAACGAGAACAGAACTCGAAAGTGAATCTAAGCAAATGCACATTGCAGAAAGGGATTCAAAATTAATAACAGCTGGTTTTTCTTATTAATGTAGATAATTTATAGGCAGATTAACCCTCGGGCCTCAACAAGCTAACAATGATATTTAGATGGCCATAACAGATACACTCTGCAATAATGACTTCTTTAAAAGGAAGAGAAAACAACAAATCTTCTCCAAATAACTACAAAAACCACAATCCCAAAGTATCCATATACTAATTGAACGGATACGACAACCAGATGCAGCCCTCTACCCTTCTCCACTTAAATAGCCAGTTTTTTGCTGCCTAACCGACATATCATCTGTTGCGCTCTCACCCCTACACCAAAACCCAGGGAACTTGACTACCTTCCTCTATATTGGAAGCTAGACCTATAAACAGGACTAAATTTTCGAAAACAACTCACATACATCATGATTTTTCTAAGATTCCATCCACAACATAACAAAAAGATCAAATCCGAAAAATCCACCAGCTTCAATTGTCCAGCCCTCTACCCGTTTACACTTAAATTAGCAGGCTTTTAGCACCTAACCCACACATCATCTGTTTCCCTCTCACCACTAAACGAAAAACCCTAGGGGCTTGACTACCTTCCTGTACCTTGGCAACAACACCTACAAACAGAGCTATATTTTTCCAAATACACCTCAATAAAACAACTCATACACCAAATTATCCTAAGATTCCATCAACCATATAACCCAACACAAAAATTCTAACACAACAAGCCAATCAACCCAGCAATATCACCGAAAACATAAAAAACACCGTCAACGACGTAATTACATAACAAAAAACTTGAAACGGAGGTCAAATTTCAATTCGATCATGAATATTACCATAAAACAGAAAATCAATAATACAAAACGATAATTCTCAAAAAACATACCAAAATCCGCAGAGCAGATCCAGGGAAATCCTCAGATCTCCCTCGAATCACCTCGATTCTTTCAATTTACAGCAATACCCTATACAATATGTGTATGTATACGTATTTTGACTATAAAGATGAAGAGGAAAAACTAGGGTTTCGAAATTTTAGGGGCAATAGATGAAGAATGAGGAGGAAGAGGAGGAGAAGTAGAGAAGACTTTTTATTTATTTATATTTATTTAACGTGAAAATTCATCATTCATCTAGATGGTAAACACACCGTCTCTAGGACTCTGTCTTTGCTCAATTTTTTAGTATTTCCTTTAGTTATAGTAAAGTAAAATAAAAATATATTTATTTGAATAAAATTTATATGATCACTCATATGTAGAGGTGTGCAAAAATTGAATCGATGATAAATTGAACCGATAAAAATATTATTGAATTATCAGGTTATCGAGTTTTTAATGATTTTGAAAAAAAAAATTATTGGATTATCGATTTGATACGATTTTTACTATTGGATTATTGATGATCAATAACCCAATTAAATTATAATAATTTATTATTTTACCCCTTCGTAAATATTAAATATTAGTAATTTAATAGTAATAGGCATTATAGTAATATTTTACCTATTTTAATCTTTATCATACTTGATTAGTTACTCACTAGAGTATTTAGTTTTTAGTCCTTACTCTTTCATAGTCCATCTGCTTTTATTAATTCAAATTCTCATTATAATTTTTATCGGGTAAATCGAAAATCGAACCGTTAAGAATTTAAAATCGATAAATCAAAAATTGATACAAAATATTTTATTGGTTTAACGTATTTAAAAATCAAAAACTGATAAACTGAACCGATAATATCTAAAATCAAACTAAACTGATTGATGCACACCTCTACTCATATACAACAACAATAACATATCTAGTGGAATCCCACGAGTAAGGTCTAAAGAGGATAAAATGTACGCATACCTTACCACTACCTCATAGAGATAAATATGTTGTTTTTGGAAAACATATGATTGTTTATATAGCTTAAAATAATTTTTTTTATCGAAACTAAACACTTTATATTGCTATATTTTCTTTTATCTTATTTCTTTTCTTATTTATAAACGGAAGTTAAGCTGCTTGCAACAGATCGACGTGTCTATTTGAGCAGCTTGAGGGTACATTTATAATTTTTAGATGGTTTTTTTATTTTAATTTATTTGTCTTATTTTTAGTGTTTTATATATTTTAAAATTACGTAAAAAAAAACTACTAATCAGGATATTTGAAAATTTTAAAAGTTTTTAAAATATATTGCGTAAAAGTATAAAAAATACTATAAATCATGATATTTAACAACTTCAAATCGACGTCACATAAAGGGACAAAAGAAATAACATGTATTATTTGTTCAACTTTTGCAAAAACTTTGTGCACGTGTTTACAAATGTCTATAACATAATTATGCTAACCACATAAAATATGTAATTCCATTTTAATTATATGTATCAATCCAATTAAAATATGTTTGATGTTTCCGACTTTTTGATATCAGACCAATACACATAATTAAAGGAGGTAACATATTTTCATCCAACACATGCTTATTATTTAATCCAATATTTATATCTAAAATAATATTAAAATAAATATTAGATTGTGTACTCTTTTAATATTAGTTGTGACAACTTAAATAAGTAATAATTATTTTTTATTTCATAAAAAAAAATTTAAAAATGATTTCCTTCCAACGTAATATTCATTATCACTTTTGATGGTGTTTATCGAAAAATATTAAAAATTAATTTATCTATCTATCTTCTATACTATATTAAAAGTGTGAAGACCCTTAGAAATGTTGTTTGAACTTTTTGCCCTTCGTTAAAAGACTTCTCTTTAGACAAAATCGTCTTTTCCTTCAATTATTATATTATTATTTTAAATAATATTAAATATTGATTGTAATAAATATAGTAGAAAAGAGAAGGTTTTTCTTGTTATAATTAAATTTTGAATAATTTTTTTCCAACTAAAATAGACTTGACAAAAAAAAGTTTTTTAAAAGTCCCCCAAAAAATAGGCAAAATAATAGTTAAAAAAATCAAAAATATGTTAAAAAAATATATATAGCCAAAAGAAGCCCCGCAAAAATTTTCTACAAAAAAGTTCCAAAATATTGGGGAATTTTTTTTAAAAAAAAACTTAAAAAATAGGCAAACTTATAGTAAAAAAAAGTCAGAAAAACGTCCTGAAAAAATATAGCCAAAAGAAGTCCCAAAAATAGCAAAAATATTCTATAGAAAAGCCTAAAAAAATAGATAAAAGTTTTCTACTAACATTTGATTCCTAAGTTTATGGGGCATCAATTAACTATACCTTTTATAAAATAAATTTTAATTATTTAATTATTTTTAGAAAGAATTTTTTTTAAAAAAAAAGTCCCACAAAAAAAGAAAAATAATAATAAAAAACGTCCAAAAAAAATTGTGCTAATTAAATCATACTATTCTTATTATTCTTTAAATAAATTCTTTCCTTATTATTTTATAATGTATTCAGATTTCCTTATTATTTTGTAATGTATTCAGATTTAGTCTCCTGTCTATATATAATTATTTTATATTTATTTTGTTTTAATTAGACAATAATGATAAAAGAACGTGAATTTTCAATCTCAAAACTTTCATTAAGAGAGAGAAACAAATAGTAGTGTGTTCACTTCTTCATATTTTAAATCTCCTTAACAAAATTATGATTCCGCCACATATGTACCTACGATACAAACAAGTAATATTGATTTTTTTGAGCTGAAGCGATCCAACACGATTGGAGCTGGGATATGGCCAAGAAAATTACCCGTCAGCCATGGAGTACAAGCAATGAAAGCACCATTGTAATGAACACTAAAATAGGAGTTGTGATTGTCTCAATTCAATAATAAACAACATAGAAAACAAACTAATAAGCCTTTCACTCATTAAGGAACAATTACAAGACGAAGAATACAAATAATAACGATAAAGATAAAGGTGAAGGAGATGAGGGAACTAGGAGAGAATTGGAGATGAGAAGCATAGTCTTTGCCTAAGCTTAATCACAATATGCATAAACCTATTTATCAACCCGGATGGGCCTCAATAAAACAGTATTGAGCAAACTTCAATTAGCTTGCATCAAGGTGTTGCATCCAACCCTTCCCCAACCCAATATTACAATGGTTATTTTGTTGTCAAGACATAGTTTGTGTCAGCAAAGGTCTTCTGTCCAGTCTATAGCCATGACCTGCAGCTGCCAAAGCTTCAAATTCAAAGACACAGTCTGTATCGGTAAAAGGAAGGCCTTCTGTCCACAGCCTATAGCCATGACCTGCAACTGCCAAAGCTTCAAACTCAATTTCCAGTTCCCGTGCAATAGCAAAGCAAGAACATAATTCTGTCATTAGTGGCATCCACTAGCTGCCCTGTCCCAAATGAGGAAGGAGGATAACCCAAAAAACATCAAAGATACCAACAGTTGGACACTTTTAAGGCATGATCAACCAAGTACAAAGCCATTGCCTCTTCCTGCTTATACTACTTATCACAGAGTGTATTAAAAGGAAAAATTAGTTAAGAGTTACACACAACAGAGATAAAACAACACAGTTCCACCCCACTCCCGCCCCGATAACACATACCATTATCAAATTCAGGAGTCCTAGAGCTGTCATCTATATGCAGCTGTACTAAACTAAGGAGGCAAACCTATAGTCTTCCATATCTTTAAATCATGGTAAATGCAGCACAACTTGAAGGTGATACATTTACAACACAGATTAGCGTATCATTGCATAGATGATACAAGTTTGTACCAGAAGACAGGTAGCGCGGTGCAAACATGATATATTCATCACGCTGTTTAAAACTGGTAGAAGTTTTAATCTATGCTTCCGAAACAGGAACAACCCCACATAAAATTAACAGGTGTTCACAAGTAAGAAGCAACAATACTCACAGAAGTTCAAATTCAGAATTTATGCAGATATGAATACAAAAAGGAACAAAATGCTCTGATGCTATAGCAGACTTGTACTAAAAAAACTTCAAATTTTCTTCAGAGTAGCATGCATGTTTAAACATAACTTTGAATTCCAAAAATCACTTCAATGACACAGATTTTCAAGTTTTAATTTCAAAAATCACTCCAAAAACACAGATTCAAACGGGAGCTTAGATTCAAATACTAGTATAACAGATAATATCAAGAGAAATGCATAACTCAAACAAATAGCACATAAAAATAATAACTTTTTGAAATCTGGATCTTCCTGTGAGCTTAGAACAGCTATGTTCTTCAACAATCTGAAACAAAATTACTTAAAAATGCATGAACTAAAGCAAATAACACATAATAATAAAAACTTTTTTATTGGATTTTATGGGAAAGTCCGCACCAACCCTCATCGCCCCGATTTATTTGATAGGCTCAGATGGCAGACAGTCTTCATCGCAGTAAAGCAGGGAAAAGGGGTTTCGGAAAATTGACCGGCGAGAAAGAGATGAACGGAGCTGCCACGAACCCTACATAAACAGAGCGGTAGCTCCTCCCCAACTCCGCCGGCCACATTCACCGTCGCCGTCTTCGCCGCCGCCCACTGCTCAGATAAGATCAAGTAGTTTAAAGACTAAATGTTAACCCTATTATCGTCTTAAATAGATTTTCTGAAACCTAAAATGTCCTTAATTCTTTATGAATTTCCTAATATACCCCTCATAGTTGTCGATATGAAACCAAAAAGTTAGGAAAACAAAATTAAATCCAATCCGCTCAAGTTTGGGCAGGTTATTAACCCGCCTATTTATTAGTTCAATCCAATCCAATTCATTTAAAATTTGATTGATATTCAACTCGAATTGAAATCAGAGAGATCTTGTCAAAATATTTTTTAAATATTTTTTTTAATTTAATATATTTTATATAATCAAAATAAAGAAAAATATAATTTAATTGAGTATTAAAATATTGAAAAGAACAAAATAAAGTAAGTTAAACTTAGTAAAAATTAGGTCGGGTTGGGTCTTGACCCGGTCTATAACCTATTACTCAACTCGTTTTGACCCAAGCATATTTAAATTGGATTGGATCTTGACCCATTATAACCTGCTCAAATTTGACCCAACCATCGAATTGTCACCCCTGATTTATATCAATATAATATGTATAAATCTTAATATGTTCATACCCACAAGAAAGAGTATATAAGTTTAAGCCACGAAGGTAAACAACAACAATATGCCCCAAAAAAAATTACAAGTGAGATCTGTGGAGGGTAAAATGTACACAAGTCTTACCACTACCTCAGATAGATGCCAAGACTGTTTTCGAAAGATACTCATCTCAAAAATATCATTCCGAAAGAAAAAATACTACATATAAAACAAAACGACCTCAAATAGATGCCAAAACTGGTTTCGAAAGATACTCATCTCAAAAGTATCATTCTGAAAGAAAAAATACTAGATATAAAACAAAATGACCTCAAATAGATGTCAAGACTGTTTTCGAATGATACTCATCTCAAAAATATTATTCTGAAAGAAAAAATACTAGATATAAAACAAAATGATGAAAGTGAAAAGCAAATATTAATTTATAAAGATAATAAATTCACTATAATTAATTTTTTTTATATCTCAGGTATACTTTATAAAGAGTATATCCCATTGGGTCACTCTAAGCCCTAATTCTCTCTCTCCCTCTCTGTTTCTGAAGGTCAGATCTTAATTCAGTTTATTTATGATGTTTTTATGCTAATTCTGCTACTCTTATAGCTGTTATTGAATTAAACTGGGATTATAAAACCTTAAGTGTTGAAGAATTAGAATCATTGGAGCTTTGTGCTTATAGATGATTACCATTTGGTTAATTTTTCTAGGGATGTTTTGGTTTCGTTGTAAGGATTAAGGAGCTTGATTAATAGCTTAAAAATGTCATTTTTAAGCAGAATTAGGATGGGGGTTTAAGGATTCAGCTCGTTTGTTATCATCTATAAGTAGAAGAAAAGAGAAAGCTTAAGTCTTTTTGAAAGATGAAAACTGATAAGCCATGAGTAGAAGTCGTTGAAGTGTGAAATTCTTCATACAAGTGATGGGATGAAGCATTTGTTTGTACAGCTCTCGAAACTCATGCTGTATCATGCTGGAAGAAATCGGTCACAAAGATTATTTTTTTCTGCTCGCGTTTTTTCTATGCTAGTACACTTTTATCAATATCAGTCAAACTGTACGTAAATCCTAAATTAGTTAGGTTCTAGTGATCATGCTGTTTCTAGTGGAACTTCAGTAGTTAGAGGTTGTTTGAGCTATTGGATGGTGAATGTATGTATTCATTCTGCGCTACTTATGAAGCATAGAAAATCTCAGTGTTCTATAAATGGTCTAAGCCTGACTCCTGAGGGTGCAACTAAGGAATGGTCCTGGATGCAATCTAATATATCCTTAAAATGGATGAACATCTTAGAGAAAGTTAAAAAATAAAGTGGTATTTTTACTTTTGAACATCAGGGGACCAAAAGTGTTAAAGAGTCACTGTTTACTCCTGGAAAGGAGTTTTGGAAGTGCAGTTTAACGTATTAACCAAAAAAATTGTTTTTGAAGAATTTAATGCAAAAGAATGGAACGTCAGAGCATGATACTTGTGGTAGATGTATGGCTATTGGCATGAATGATACTTCCTCTGTCCCATTTTATGTGACACCGTTTGACTTGATACGGTGTTTTAGGAAAAAGAAAAATCTTTTGAAACTTGTGATCTAAAATGTTTCTCAGATATTTGTATGATTGAGAATCATTTTATTAAGGGTAAAAGAGAAACTTTAAAGTTAGTAAGACGACATTTTTTTTGGGATGGACTAAAGAGGAAAGGGTGTCACATAAAATGGGATAGAGGGAGTATCTCTTTGGGTTTACGACAGTATTTGAGCTACTAGCATAACTAATTAGTGAAATATAAGCCTGCATTTAATTATTTGGATGTCAAAACGATTGTCAACTTATATGTGTGCGCTATTAAAGATACCTAATTAGTGCTAGGTATGATTTGAATTTTTTCCATGTTTCTTCTCAAGAAATTAGAACTTTTGATAACAATTTAATTGTCGTAACTCATAAGATACCTGTTTAGGCTATACAATGTTATCCAAAAAAAAAAAAAAGCACAACAGAGCTCCATGATCAGTTTGGGCTTTAAGCGCAAAATACAAATAAAATGTGGGCTTTAATGAAAAAAGGCGTAAAGGAGGAAAAATAGAAATATAGGAGTATATGTTTTAGTCTAAGTCTAATAATTATAAGCATGGATAGCAAATATATGAATGAAAATTGAAAAAGACTTACAAAAAGTGAAATATCAATTGTTTAAATCGCTTCTTTGGAATAGGATCATTGGCAAGGAAAAGTATGCCTTAGAACCTTGATGACGACACTGAAGCGCACATTAAGCGAGGCAAAGTGCTCAACACGTTTTGAGCCTCTCTTCAGGGCTTAAAGCGTACTTAAAGCGCGCCTTTGATAACACTGAGGCTATAGTAGTTGTGTGCAAATGGTTGTAAACATGTCACATGTACTCTTTTACCAGTATCCATAACATCACTTTTTGGTAATAGCTGAATTTCTTGCATATTTACCTTCTTTCTTACTTGTTGATTTTCAACACTAACAAAATGAGATACGAAGTTTTAGTTTTCCCAATAGACTGTTGTGTTGTTACTTGTTGTTGACTCTTACTTTCTTTAGGAAGTGATATTTGTGGTCAAAATCCCTGTTCCATTGTTACTAAATTTTTTTCTTGTACGTGCGTAATTATTTTAGGCATAATGTGACTTTTGCTATGCGTTTGTGGGGCCTATTTATTTCAATGCCATTCATTGTTTTATGATTCAGGTTAAAAATGACTGAGCCGTCAAAGGTCATTCATGTTCGCAACGTGGGCCACGAGATCTCAGAGGTAGATATCTGGATTGCGTTCCAGTTACTTCCCATATATTGCACTTTCTCTTCTTCACTTTATTTCTTAGATAGGCACCTGTTCTACTGAGTTAAATGTGTGATCTGTGAGCTCCCAGTATGCCTGAACTGGATTTATTTTGATTTACTATGTTCAAATTATTCTCCTAGCTTCATTTGTCTCGTGGTGAAGCCATTGAAAGCAGAGTGCTTCTAACATTTTACTTATTGTATTGTGCTACTACAGGATTGAGGTAATTCATGTAATTAACTAAAAATGTTCTGAGCATAATAGAAACAGAGCTTCAAAAATGGATCAATAAATAGAAGTTATACTAATAACACAGACACACAAGCATCTCATTCTTTTTGAATAATCTGTCTACATACACTAGATCAATACAACTACTCCCTATTATCGCTAAGATGCATTATATATGTAATAGGATGATCCATAACTACTTAACAACATTTATGATAAGAACAAACTACTTCTGGTAACGGTAAGAAACTCTCTAGTATATAACTTCGAACAAATACATTAAAATACATTGAACAAGTTATTTGTTCGAAGTTACTCGAAGTTATCTACTAGGCAGTTTCTTACTATTAGCAGAAGTTATTTGTTCTTATCATAAATGTTAAGTAGTTATGGATAATCCTATTATATATAATGCATCTTAGTAATAAAGTAATAATAGGGAGTAGTTGTAATTATCAATTTTATGTGGGCAGATTGTTCAAAGAGATATGAGATGCTTGTGTTTCTCTGTTACTAGTAGAACTTCTATCTATTAAATCCATTTCTAAACCTTTGTTTCTATTATTGGTTTCAGAGCGGTAAGATCTGCCATGGTCAATACATTGACCAATGCTTCCCACAGCGAACCTGAATCATGATCAAATTGGCCAACAAATGACCACTATAGCGTCAAAATTGGAAGCAATAAATGCTTTGGCTGCTGATGTGGCGGCATTAATAGCACAAAACAGAGGTTCAGAAATGGATCAATAGAAAGAAGTTATACTAATAACAGAGACACAAGCTTCTCATATCTCTTTGAACAATCTGTCTGCATACAATTGATAATTACAACTACTCCGTATTATTACTAAGATGCATTATATATAATAGGATGATCATTTACTACTTAACAACATTTATGATAAAAACAAATAGTTTCTGGTAACGGTAAAAAACTACCTAGTAGATAACTTCAAGTAACTTATTAGAAACTGCTTAGTCCTCTAGATATTCTATATTTTTTTGCCTCTTCCTCCTTGAATAAGTATGGAATATACGTGGCTTATCAGTGCACCCCTCCTGGAAAGACGACTTGTCCTCTAGGTGAAAATCTGGAAATTGAACAGCTAACAAGTCATAATTATCCCAGCTAGCTTCTTCGATAGGTCGACCAACCCATTGAATCAACAACTCAAGTTGAGACTTGGCTGTTGGTGGTCTCCAGCGATGATCTAGCACCTGTGCAGGTGAAAGAATGAGCTCTCTCTCATAATTTAATGGTAGTTCTGGCGGCTGGGAAGGAATGTCAGAACCAAGCGCAGGCCTTAAGAGAGAAACATGCAAGATGGAATGAATTTTTGAGTTGGCTGGAAGTTCAAGCTCATGGGTAACTGGATCCATTTTGCTAATGACTTTGTAAGGGCCAAAGAAACAAAAGGGAAATCTTCTGAAACAGACGATTGGCTAAGGATGTTTGACTAAATGTTGAAGACGTAAAAGGACGGCATCACCAACATTAAAAGAGAGGTCTTGCCGCTTAGAAACGGCTTGTGCTTTCATCCTAGATTGAGCTTTCACAAGGTTGTCCTTCATAAGTTTTAGCATAGCATCTCTAGTCATCATCTGTTCTTCGAGGTTTACAATATTGGTGTCGCCTGGATGATAAGGTTGTAATGATGGGGGATCTCGTCCGTACACAATTTTGAATGGAGAATAACCAGTAGATGTGTGTAATCCAGTATAGAAAGAATATTCAGCCCAAACAAGAAACTTACTCTGTTGGCGAGGCTGGTCATGAGCAAGACAGTGTAAGTATGCTTCTAAACAACGATTAACAACCTCTGTTTGACCTTCAGATTGAGGATGATAGGACGTGCCCATGCAAAGACGAGTATTAGTGAGGCGAAAGACCTCCTGCCAAAAAGCTCCAAGGAAAACAACATCACGGTCAAACAAAATAGAGTGTGGGATGCCATGATGCTGGACAATTTCCTTGCAAAAGAGGTCAGCAACAGATTTAGCTGTAAATGGGTGAGATAAGCCAATGAAATGACTGTATTTACTGAAATGATCCTCTACCACCAATGCTGAATCAAATCCACCAGATTTTGGAAGGCCGACAATGAAATCTAGTAAAATATCTTCCCGAATACGCTCGGGAACCGGAAGAGGCTGTAAAAGACGAGCTGGGGCAAGTGTTTGATACTTATTTTTCTAACATACCAAGCATTTTCGGACATAGCGCTTGACATCTTTCTTCAATTGGGGCCAATAAAAACCCTCTGAAACCTGTTTGAGAGTTTTTAAGAACCACCATGTCCTCCAACATGAGAATCGTGAACCTCGGCTAATATCTTAGCTTTAAGAGAAGAATCATCAGGAATGACCAGTCGGGAGTTCTAATATAGAAGATCAGATGATATCTGAAAATCTGTAAGAGACGTGGGATCATTAAGCTTCTGTAAATAAAGCTCCTTTGTACAAGGGCCTGACTGCAACTTGGCTTGCAAATTTCCAAAATCCATGGAACAGGAACTACCAAAGCCAAAAGACTCGCAGAATGTGGTCTGCGAGAAAGGGCATCTGCTCCTATATTTTCACGTCCAGACTTATGAGTTATAGTGAAGTCAAAAGGCAGAAGCTTCAACAAAAGGCATTGCTGTTCGCCATTGATCCAATAGGAATTTCAGACTATAATGATCCATTTTCACCAAAAAAATGACGCCCCAGTAAAAAATGTTTCCATTTCAGCAAAGCCAATATCAAGGCTAAGAGTTCCCTGTCATAGGCAGATTTGATTCTATTAGAAAAAGACGAGCCTTTACTAAAGTATGCGATGGGATGATCCTTTTGTAACAAAATGGATCTAATTCCTGTTGTAGAAGTATCACATTCTACCATAAAAGATTGAGTGATATCTATCTGGAAGACGTAAAACAAGACCGGAAATCAAAGCTTCTTTTAATTGGTGGAAAGCAGCACTAGTATTATCATTCCAGTGAAATGTATCCTTTTTTGTCAAGTCAGTCAAAGGACAAGCCAACATGCCATAGTTAAGCACAAAACGACAGTAATATCCGGTTAAACCCAAAAAACCACGTAGCTTCTTAACAGATTTAGGTAATGGCCAATCTCAGACAACAACAACCTTTTCAGGATCAACCCCCACACCTGCACTTGATACTATGTGTCCTAGAAACACAATTTGAGATCAATTAAATAAACATTTCTTTGGATTAGCAAAATAAGAATGGCTAGATAGAAGGTTAAGGGTAGTTCCAAGGTGCTCATAATGTTGCTGGGAAGTAGGACCATGGACTAGAATATCATCAAAGATGACAAGGATGAATTTGCACAAGGGCGGGCTAAAAATATCATTCGTGGTGGCTTGGAACGTAGACAGAACATTAGTCAAGCCAAAAGTCATGGCAATATACTCATAATGGCCAGAATGAGTGCAAGAAGCAATTTTAGAAATATTGGAAGGATTGACACGAATTTGGTGGTAACCAGAACACAAGTCAATTTTCTAAGATTGACCTATGGTGTTCATCAAGTAGTTCATCAATGTTAGGTATAGGGTGTTTATCTGGGATAGTGATTTGATTGAGGCTACGGTACTCAACACACATACGCCAGCTACCATCTTTTTTCTTAACTAACCGGACGAAACGCGCAAATGGGCTGGAACTTGGCTGAATAAAACTAGATTGCAACAAAATAGAGACTTGTTTTTCAATTTCAGTATTTTGGTAGGAAGGATAATGATATGGACGTAAATTGGGGGGGTTTGAATTCGGAAGTAAGGGGATAGATTGAGTGAATTAACGAAAAGGGGGCAGAGAATTGGGTTCTGAAAACACATCATTAAATTTACTAAGGAGTCATTGTATCACATGGGAAGTAGAGATGTCACCTGAATGATGAGGGAGAGCTCATTCTTTCACCTGCATAGGTGCTAGATCATCCTTGGAGACCACCAACAACCAAGCCTCAACTTGAGTTGTTGATTCAATAGGTTGGTCGACCTATCAAAGAAGTTAGCTGGGAATATTATGACTTGTTAGCTTCTCAATTTCTATATTTTCGCCTTGAGGAAAAGTTGTCTTTCCAGGAGAGGGGGGGGGGGGGGTGTACTGATAAGCCACATATAATCCATACTTATTCAAGGAGGAAGAAGCAAAGAAATATAGAATATATGGAGGATTGAAAAGTTTCTAGTAAGTGACTTAAAGTTATCTACTAGGCAGTTTCATACCGTTACCAGTAAGTTATTTGCTTTTATCATAAATGTTGTTAAGTAGCTATGGATCATCCTATTATAGAGAGAATGCATCTTAGTAACAATAGGGAGCAGTTGTAATTATCTATTGTATGCAGACAGATTGTTTAATGAGATATGAGACACTTGTGTCTCTCTATTATTAGTATAACTTCTATCTATTGATCCATTTCTGAACCACTGTTTCTATTATTGGTTTCAGAGCATTAAGATCTGCCATGTTCAACACACGGACCAATGCTTCCCACAGTGAACCTATCATGATCAAATTATCCACTATAGCGTCAAAATTGGAAACAAAAATGCTTTGGCTGCTGATGTGGTAGCAGTAAAGCACAAAACAGAGGTTAAAAAATTGATCAATCGATAGAAGTTATACTATTAACAGAGAGACACAAACATCTCATATTTCTTTGAACAATCTGTCGGCATACAATAGTTAATTTCAACTGCTCCCTATTATTACTAATATGTATTATATATGTAATAGGATTGTCTATAACTACTTAACGACATTTATGATAAGAACAAATAACTTCTGGTAACAGTAAGAAACTGCCTAGAAATAACTTCAACAAGTAACTTATTAGAAACTGCTCAATCCTCTAGATATTCTATATTTCTTTGCCTCTTCGTCCTTGAGTAAGTATGAAATATACTTGGCTTATCGGGGCACCTGATGTGTATGTAAGAAATATATACAAAACAAATTCCTACAATGAAAATTTAAAAAGAGTTTGCGATAAATGATTAGAACGGGCAGCACACAACGTGCCAGCATCCCTAATGAGAATCAAGAACCCAAAGAGAAACAAGAATTGTGTGGAAACAAAATTATGCGGACTAAATATAGAAAATTAAAGATAGCTGAAATTTGAGAATAAAATCCCGAAACTTAAAATTAATTGCTTAGATGCCTTATTGATTGTAGTAGACAAAATAACTGGATTAGGTCTTGTCACGGTTACCAGTAGATTTAATTCAAGAATTTTAGATGAAAAATGATCTAGACCCCTAATTGAACAATCAAAGACAGTTTTTAGTATAAGACTAATTACCTTCTTCGGGCAAACATGTAAGAACCATAGATATCAAGATATGAATTAATCTTACCTCTTAGACTAAATCTTTCTTAGTTTGTAGGATAGATTTTAAGTAGCCAATACAAAAAGGTGTAAACAAAATAACTCTCAATAATATCAATAATGTTGTTTCCCAAAAAAAGCAAAAAATATACCCTTATATATAGGTCCAAACCTGTATCACTCTGTCAAACACCATGAGATTCGAATTCTATTTTTATAAAAAGTCAGTAACCTAACTAGGAAAGCATGTAAAATTGAAGTCACACTTCTTCTCAAAACTACCTAACAAACTGAGGAAAAAAGTGGCACTTTTGAGAACCCAAACACATGCTAATTTGGGCTTGATTTTCAGCTCTTTTGAGTATCCATGTGGAGCGCAATCTGGCTCCTTTTTGGCTTAGACCATGAAATACATGTAGCCCTCATCACACTCTTCGCCCCAATTCGTGGGCGCATTCTTTGGCAATAAGCTTCGTGTTGATCTCCCATTGATTTGCAACAACATTGTCTTGGATCTCCTTAGCTTCCAAAACTTCATCCAAGTCCTGTAATGGAGCAATGCCACCATGGATGCTATCATTCCCATTCTTTAGAATTCTCGTACCAGAATTCCCAGAATGATCATTTTATTTTAAGTGATTATTCTAGCACCTGTCGGTGAAGGTAGAAAGTTTGCAAATTGCTTATAGTCATTCTAAGGGTTGGATTATGTTTGTTATTTTAGCTTCTCAGCATTTCATTTCCCACCACACTTGGATTTATACTTGAGTTTCCAAAAGAGAAGCAGTTAGTGTTACGCCATTTTTATTTGGTATTAGTGTTAACATAGTTTGAAAGATGGGAACACTTATTGCTTTGAGGTAGTAAATATTTATACCTGAGTGCAGCAGCAAGTCCTTCCTCTTGCATTCGCTTGGATTCTTTCTACTATTAGAGTATTAGTCCTCTTTTCCACTCTATTATAACAAGCAAGAAAGTGATGCTATAGGTGTAATGGTTCCTTTGTTATTTGTCAGAATGACTTGCTTCAGCTATTTCAGCCCTTTGGAGTCATTACCAAACTTGTAATGCTTAGGGCAAAAAATCAGGTGCTTCTTCATATATTTATTTTGGTTGGGCAGAATTATTCGAGTGAGTTGCTGTTTCTTAATAATTACATCTTATGGAAGTACAGGCCCTCTTGCAAATGCAAGATATTTCTGCAGCTGTAAATGCGATACAATTCTATTCAACTGTTCAGCCCAGCATTAGGTACCTTGTGATACATAACTTGTATATCTAACTGAAGATATGTATTAACTTTTCAAATTACTGTGCTTGCTAAGCTTTCTAGAGACTACACTTTGCTACGTCTTTTTGTTCAACCTGGATTAATGGCTCATTTTGCCTGTCCATAGGGGCAGAAATGTTTATGTACAATTTTCATCTCACCAAGAACTGACAACTGTAGATCAGAGTTCACAAGGGCGAGGAGATGAGGTCTGTGTTCTTTTCTTTCTTTGGGTCTTATAGGAGGTGGCTTTGTGCATCACTTATGTCGAACTCAATACTGATAGTGTCCCTGGGAGGCATACTCATAAACGTCCACCCTGGTTGACTTTAAACTAGAAAACTTTTCAAGTATAATTTGTTTGCTTTTAGCCCTACATGCTTTATAGATTCATTACATGTTTGAAAGACTTACTTATGCTATTTAGTTAATGTGCAGGAGCACTAATAAGTAGTACACAGTTCACTTCCAATTCCTTATTAACCAGATAACTATGTGAAGCCCATACGTTAATAAATGATTTCACTTGTCATAAATGGAGCCTTCGGAATTGTGTGTTTATATGTGTTCAAATGAGCGGAGTAACGCCATATCAAATTGATAACAAGTGCATGAACATGGTTCTGACACTAGTGTATAGACATATTGAGATGTCAAGAGAAAATTTGAGATTTTGTGATCACACTGAATGGAGAAGATCAATTATCCTTTTAGGTGTTTGCCTACCTAGCACCAGTTCTGCGCCTGGCGCTTATATTGTTAATGATATAAGGTCATAACTGATTGTTTTCTTTCACAATTTCTGGCACTGAAGCTTATTTAATGCTGTTGGGAGGTGCTCAAAAGGTATAATTTTTAGGGGAACAGAAAGGCAAGCAGAATGTAAATATAGGTGATTGCATAGTTCCAGATTGATTGTGGATTTGAGTTACGTTTTTGCCAGAAACCAATCTTTTTCATTGAAAAACAGAGTCCATGTTATGGAAAGATTGTGTCTCATGGACCAGGAAACTATGGTCTTGATAACTTGAGAGAGAAGACAGGTTATTGAAGGGTAGCTCTTCCTTTAATTGAAGGTTAAAGTGAGCAATTGACCTGCCTTAGCCACAACAGTTTTGGTATCTCCTCAAGATCCTTTAATTGATGTACTGTGGCTATCTTAAAGCATCGAGAACCAACATTAGTGCTCATGTTAGTTGGTACCTAATGAGCACTTGAGAGATCCTATTTGTAACTCTTCTCTAAAGACAAAGATGTGGGAAATCATTTGTGCTTGAAATGACTCAGAACCATATCAAAGGAAATAACCCACTGTTTGTTATGTAGAAGTCAATATTTATTAACTTTTTATGTTTTTCATGCTTTTCACATGCTTTCTGGTCTGTCTTTATACTTTTTTTCTTCTTGCTGAGATGAAATATTGTTGCAATAGTTCCTTCTCTTTTTCTTCATCTATTCCTCTCTGTTCATTCTCTTCTCTTCTCTCACTTCTGTCTCTATGATGCTCTGCTAACGGCTCTCTGGACTCTCAGCCTAATCGAATTCTCTTAGTTTCGATACATCACGTGCTATATCCTATAACTGTGGAAGTGCTGCATCAAGTTTTTTCACCTCATGGAATTGTTGAGAAGATCGTGACATTTCAGAAGTCGGCTGGTCAGCACCTTCAAGTTTTCTCTCTCTATGTTCTAATTTCTTCTTAATTTGTTTCTAATTCTGGATATAAAGACAATCTGCGGGGTGGCCTAGTGGTTTGGGCTTGGGACGGGTTTGCCTTCTGGGTCTAGCTCGTCGCACCAGGCTTGCTAGTGGTTTGCGAGCTATTGCATAGGACCGTTAGTTTTACCCTGTGCACACCATATGGGTAGCGACTACAGCTTTCCCTTGTCATTAAAAAAAATAAATTGGATTTAAAGATTGGCTAGAAATTTGATCATGGATGGAAGTCTCTCGCACTTCTTGTCGTGTTATATGATTCAAATTTTGGATGTAACTAGTTAGCTTCTTACTGCAGTTGTTTCTGGAGCATATTTGAAACTCTAATTATAACACTTGCAGTCTTTGCTTCTTATCTGCATAATCTTTTACTGTTTGCTATGAACTTTGTAGGTTTTCAAGCTTTAATTCAGTACCAATTACCTCAGACTGCTATTTCTGCTAGGAACTCTCTCCAGGTTTGCTTTCTGTTGCTTGTCAAAGAGAAGATTATTTTGTGCTGTTTATTTACGTTAGACAATAAAGCTTAGTGCTTGCAATTTTTTTAATAGGGGCGTAATATATACGATGGCTGCTGTCAGCTTGACATACAATTCTCAAAGTAAGGTTTTAAGTCCCTGTAAAATGATGTTGTTTTTGTGTATGCATGGATGTATTTTGCATTTTCCCCCTTATATGTGATGATAAGTATGTTCATCATGGCTGATTTTGTGATTCAGCCTGGATGAATTGCAAGTGAACTACAACAATGAACGCTCGAGGTAACTTATTTAGTGCTTTCTCTCTTTCCCTCTTATACATATCGAAAGAAGCTTTTCTCTCCAGTTGTTAGGAAACATTTATGTTGTGCATTATCTATACATACAGGGACTTCACCAATCCAAATCTACCATCAGAGCAGAAGGGCAAATCTCCTCAAGTAGTTTCCTTTGTTTCTGTTTTTAGTAGCTCTAAGAGTTTGCCAGTATGGACTAAGTTCAAGGTTTGTCATTGTATAACAGCAAGGATATGGAGATGCAGGAGCCATGTACTCCTTGCAAGGTTCTGGGCCTCGTGGAGGTGATTAATTTAATACTATTTCGTTATAGTGATTGTGAAACTTTCCTGGTTTTGTGTTAACTGTTTCTTCCCTTTGTTTTGTCCAGTTGGATTTCCTCAGGTGTGCATCTCTCATCAAGTTTGTAGTATTTGAGCATCTTTTGGTTATTTTCCTCTGTGCAATCAGATCCAGGCGGTGCAGCTGTAGTTGCAGCTTCTTATGCTACACTAACCACTTCTTTTCCCGACATTATGCTGTTGCTTTCTCATTTTTATGCTCGAATTTCCCTAGCTCTAAGTTGGGTTTGTCTTTGCTATCATTTGAATAGATTGGAAATGCTGCAGCCATTGCAGCTGCTTTTCCTAGTGGTTTGCCTCCTGGCATAAGCGGGACAAATGAAAGGTGTACTGTTCTTGTATCTAATGTAAATCCAGATGTAAGATTCTTTCTTTCATTATTACCATATTGTAGCCTTTCGTTTCCTTTCTTCGTACCCTGATTCCAGGATCCGATGATTCTGATTCTTTTCCTTGTTCTTTGAATACCAGAAGACATCTCTTTTTTATTCTTCCTGTTTAATTAAGATTTGAAGATTATCGTACTTATCTTTATGTTTTCCTTCTGATTGGTTTTCCCTATTACAGAGAATAGATGAGGACAAGCTTTTTAATCTGTTCTCCCTCTATGGAAACATTGTCAGAATTAAACTTTTACGGAATAAACCAGATCATGCTCTGGTTCAGATGGGTGATGGCTTCCAGGCAGAGCTGGCTGTGCACTTTTTGAAGGTCTGAATTGTGACATTCATGTTGAATCCGTATTTCTTTACTTCTGTTTTTTTTTTTAGGATGTAGTTTGTTCTGCCTCGTTATGGTTTCAGCAACCTAAATATCATTTGAAGCATTTCAGAATTTCATCAAATATTTGCACATAGCATCAAAATTTTCTTTTCTTATCTTACCGGCAGGTAAAAAAACTTCTCCACCCTCTATCCAAATAATCTTTTGACAAGTTTTTATTCAAGTGTAAGCTCGCATCAAGCTACTGCCACATAAGCCCGTACACAGTTGAAAAATGTAAACAACATAAAATCTCATGTCAAATTAGCATGTATGATTGATTGTTGTTTGTATTGTCATGTTTCTCTACTTTTTCTTTATGGGGATGTTCGGTATCAGATCAATAAAATTATTTACTTCATTTGGTTGCTCTCTGTATAGTCATGTAATAATGTTTCTCTGCCTATTGCCTATTTGGGGATGTTCCTATCAGATTAAGAAAATTCTTTACTTCATCAAATCATGAGGTTCATGACTCCAAAGATTAAAAAGCACCTAAGACAACTATACTTTACACCATGCATCAGATTACTAGAGTTCCCCTTGTTATCAAATAAAAATTAAATGTTTCTTAATAACCTTGCAATCCTCCCTCCTTTCTTTCCTAGCTTGACTTTTGAACTTTGAAGTGTCATATCCCTTGCATTTGCACTTAGGTGTGCATTCCTGAATGTTCAATGAGTTACCGGATGACATGAGTTATACCGAGTGAACGATGGTTAGTAGATTTACATTGTTTATCAAGTTTGGAATGTACTCATTTTCAAATGCGGCGTTGTACAAATCTTCAACATATGATAAATGCAGCAAGTTTACCTGAATTAAAGTGCATGCATATCTTTTGCTTCATTCATGTTTGTTAATTTCTCCTGGTATATTTTGGATACAGGGTGCCATGTTATTTGGCCAGCGGTTGGAAGTCAACTATTCGAAGCACCCAAATATTATCACTGGACCAGAGACGCGTGACTACTCTAACTCAAATCTCAATCGTTTTAACCGAAATGCTGCTAAAAACTATAGGTACTGTTGCTCCCCCACCAAGATGATCCATCTGTCAAGCTTGCCCCAGGATGTGACAGAAGAAGAGATAGTGGCTCATTTGGAGGAGCATGGTCCCATTGTGAACACAAAGCTTTTCGAAATGAATGGGAAGAAGCAAGCTCTTGTTCTTTTCGAAAACGAGGAGCAGGCTACTGAGGCACTGGTGTGTCAACATGCTACATCCCTTGGTGGATCGATCATTCGGATTTCGTTTTCTCAGGTGCAAAGCATCTGAGAAGCCATCCTGGATGAATTTCTGGAAAGAATAGTAGACTGAATGTTAACAATTAAACAGTGTCTTTTTGCTTTTATTGTAACTTTAGTTTCTTTATCGACTTAGTGTACCTTGAACTCAAGGCATATAGGGAAATTGAAGTGTGTTGTACTAATATGGTAGTCAAAAAGTCTTTAATAGAGACATGTTTTCTTTGCACTACGGCTTTTCACTATAGTTGTTTTGTATCTAGCAGCAGATATATTTGAGTTAAAGGTCTTCCGGAAACAAGCTCTTTATCTCTATAAGATACTGGTAAGGTCTACGTACATTTAAACCCTCCTCGGACTCCACTTGTGAGATTTCATTGGGTATGTTATTGTTGTTATTTGCACTACGACTTTATTAGTTAAGTTTTCGAAGATTCATTATTTTGGAATCGTGAAGCAACCTCCACCACCCCTTTCAAGTAAATAAGAATTTAGAAATTTCGTATGGCATGTTCAAACACAACTTTGTTGATATGCCCGACAACTTTTATATTAATAATTATCTTAAGAAAAGTAATATTCTCAATATAGAAAAAATCTCAAATGGGAAATGTTTTGATTGGAAAATTATCTATTTTTTTTTTAGACAAAGATGGTTGCTGACTAATCTAGACTCGTTTTGTATAGGGTTCATTCAAAGATATTCAATAGTCGAAATCGAAATCTTTATCATATGCTAAGTATATTGTTTTCTTTTAATAATAAATAATGGTGTGTTTGACAAGAAATATGTAGTGGAATTTCACTTTGACAAGATTTGATAAATAATTCATATGAAACTCAGAAAGAGGAGAAAAAAAACAGAAAATAATTTCCAAATTCCAGAAATCTAATTTGTCCATTTACTTCATTAACAAAATTAAGTACAAAAAAGATTTTTTAAGGTGAATTTTTTATTCTCCGTACATTTTATCCTCCTCAATTTTACTTGTGAATTTCTACTGACTATATTGTCATTATAGAATTTCAAATGTGTAAAATATTAATAATGTAATATAATTGAATGTCAAAGTCGTAGTTATCGATTAACTGTACCGTAAGCTACCGAAATCAAATAAAATCATCGAACCATATCGAATTAATTCAGTACAAGGATAATATAGTATTTTTGATAACTGATTTTTTTTTAAAATCAAATTTTGGATGATCCTTTTTTTGGGAAAAATAACGTAACTAGATAAGCATATGATATGTATTTACATTATACAACTATAGTTTGAAAAAATTACAATTTATAATTATAGTTAGGGTTTTGTTGCTATTTTCTCTTTCCTATCTTCCACTCTCTCGCCTCTCTCCTCGTTCTCTTTGCAATTTCTTGCCAGATATACAATTACATATGTAAATCAGTTGCATATATACAATTATTTTGACAGATATACATAGTCAATTTGACACATATACATATACATTTTGCTTCTCTCCACTCTCTGCCCTCTCTCGCTCGCCTCTCTCCTCCCTCTTCCAATCTCGCTTTCCAGATATATAAATACATATACATATTAGTTACACATATATAATTATTTGACAGATATATACATACAATTTGATAAATTTATATATATACAATTCGTCTCTCTTCTCTCTCTCGATCTCGCTCGCCTCTTTCCTCCCTTCCGAATTATATAGTGAAGATTAGAACCGTTTAATTATATAAAATATAGTTATTTGACCACGTTAAGTTTATTTACGAAAACTAACCAAAAATTTATATTGGTAGTACGTTTCAACTAGAATAACTAACCAAAAGGTCCCTAGGGTTTATTGAAGCCAAACAAATCACGTCTCTGTCCTCTCAGCCGCAGAGCAACCAAAACGCCGAAATGTCAGTCGATTCATCGCCGCCGGTGGACAAGCTCACCATAAACGACGCCGTGGAGGAGGCGAAATTCTCTCAGCGCGTCCCGATCCGTTCAATCGTAGGCCGTCCCGACGGCGGAGCTGGACTCGCCGGAAATGTTGTCAAAATCGGTGGTTGGGTCAAAACAGGACGAGAACAAGGCAAAGGTTCCTTCGCTTTTCTCGAGGTGAATGACGGTTCATGTCCGGGGAATCTTCAAGTAATTGTTGATGCTTCAGTTTATAAGCTTGGTGATTTGGTACTTACTGGTACTTGCGTACATGTGGAAGGTGAGCTGAAACAGCCTCCTGAAGGAGCAAAGCAGAAAGTTGAGCTTCGTGTCCAGAAGGTTTTATCTGTGGGTACCGTTGATGCTGCCAAGTATCCATTGCCGAAGACTAAATTGACGCTCGAGTTTTTAAGGGATGTTGTTCATCTTCGCTCCCGAACTAACACTGTAATGATCTCTATCTCATTTTTATGATGTCTTTGATGTCTAAATAATTTATTGTAGTTGTGGATTAATGATATAGCTCAATCACACACCTTGACTAGTAAATCTGCGTACAAGCTTAGATATATAAATATAAATTACACATTTTTTTTGCCTCTGCTGGGATTCATCCTCTGTCTGGACTGCTCAGTATGCTTTCACCTCCGTTACTTCTTTTTTGGACTGTTTTTTCTTGTGACGAAGGTCTATAGGAAACAGCCTCTCTACCACTGTGGTAGGGGTAAGGTGTGCCTACACTCTGCCCTCACCGGACTCAACTTTGTGGGACTGCACTGGGTATGTCGTTGTTGTTGTTAGGATTCATCCCCTGAGATTTTGTACTCTAAATTCATTTGACTGTTAGTCTCATGTAATTGGGGCAATTGAACACACACACGCATTATTAAACTCTTACTTGCACAAAGAGGTGAACTTGGTTGAATGATCATATCATGCTTGGGGTTTAGACTCTACAACAACAACATACCCGGTGAAATCCCACAAGTGGAGTTTGGGGAGGGTAGAATGTACGCAGACCTTAGACTCTGTTTTTCTGATTCTTTGTAATTTAGTTTTCATCTTCCCTGTAAGATGTTAGGTGGCATATCTTGGACCCAAAAGGAATGGAATCAATATAGAGGATTTATTTGGATGGATCAACCAATTTGGAATTGGGACGTAGTTTATTTGTAGGTTGAACAAATGATTGTTTTCCAACATAAATCCATATTTACTACTTAAAAGTAAATGTAATCATTGGGTCAACATGAATGTTGGGGGTTTCTTTTTATTTGTTAACGGGTATGTGAAACTTTGGTTTTTTAATTTCCGAGAGGAATTTATATTTTGAGAATATGCATTTTCTTGTAGTTCTTAGTTTTTTCCTCTGTGAAACAGCTAAGAGAGACTAGTGAATAAAAAAGGCATTGCTTTGACTCCTATCTGTTTGCTGACAAAAACTAACAATTCAGTGGGATCCTTCATTCACATTTTTTTCCACCAAGAACCTCATCATATTGCAGCAGGAACGTTGGGCATATTAGCGGGCCTATTCCCTTCCTTGACCTTCTGGCACTGGGCAGGCGTCAGCCCCGAAATGTCAAAAACTAAGTGATAAAGGTTTTGTGTATTATTTTAGTATCTGCCGCTAGATTGTTTTATTGTAATCCTGGATTTTTCATTTTCAGATTTCTGCTATTGCAAGAATCCGTAATGCCTTAGCTTATGCCACCCATACATTCTTCCAAAACAATGGGTTTCTTTATATCCATACCCCAATCATCACAACAAGTGATTGTGAGGGTGCTGGTGAGATGTTCCAAGTTACTAGTTTGATAAGCGACGCTGAAAAATTGGAGAAGGAGCTGAAAGAGAATCCTGCTCCTTCTGAATCTGACATTAAAGCTGCTGAGCAACTTGTCAAAGAGAAAGGTGAGGTAGTTGCTCAGCTAAAAGCTAGTAAGGCGAGCATGGACAAAACTGATGCCAATATTGCGGACATCAACAAGAAAATCAGTGCTGCAGTTGCTGAGCTTCAAAGAGCTAAAGAGAATCTCCTGAAGTTGCAAGAGAGATCTAAATTGGGAGAAAGGTATAGACTCTCTGCTGGTATTCCTAAAAAGGATGGAAAGATTGATTATTCTGAGGATTTCTTTGGACGACAAGCTTTCTTGACAGTGTCTGGCCAACTCCAAGTTGAAACCTATGCATGTGCACTTTCTAGTGTGTATACTTTTGGACCAACTTTTCGAGCCGAACAGTCCCACACTACTCGGCATCTTGCAGAATTCTGGATGGTGGAGCCTGAAATTGCTTTTGCCGATATCCAGGTATCATGTAGTAATTGCGCCATGTTGCTGCATATAATATTTCTGGATCAAAATGTTTGGACAGGTAACTTATAGCAACAAGAAGTTTCACTCAGTTAAGGAATCAATTAAACTCGCAGTCCCATACTTGATTGCATTTCTAGTTCAAATCACAGTCTCTTACTGATTAGGTTTCAAAATAAAATTGCAGTCTATTACTTGATGAAGTTTCATATTCAATTAGTTTATTAATATCAGCTGCACATGAACGACAATAAAGCAGAAAGTTTATATCAGACATTACATCTAGCACCTCATAGAATTTCTGGAGGGGTTCTTGTTGGGTAGATTTCTTCATTATCTGTTTCCTCTACTCAAAATTTGTATTTCTTTGCCAGGATGATATGAATTGTGCTGAGGCATATGTGAAGTTTCTGTGTCAGTGGTTACTTGACCATTGCCTTGATGACATGGAATTTATAACTAAATTTGTAGATAAAGATGCTCTGAGTAGACTTAGGATGGTTGCCTCATCAAACTGCCATCGGATAACTTATACAGAAGCCATAGATATTCTCGAGGCAGCAGCTAAAGTGAAGAAATTTGAAAATAAAGTAGAATGGGGGATTGACTTAGCATCTGAACATGAAAGGTACTCTTTTTCCAGAGTCTACCTATAGGGTCTGCTCTCTGTATTTGTATAGCTAGTCTGATTCATGATTTACCTTGATTCTAGATATTTGACCGAAGAGCATTTTAAGGCACCTGTTATTGTGTTCAACTACCCAAAAGGGATAAAAGCATTTTACATGAAGGTGAATGAAGACAAGAAGACAGTTGCTGCCATGGATCTGCTTGTACCAAAGGTATGCTGGAAGAAATACCCTTTTAGTCTTAAAAGACAGGTTCCCTTACCCACAAGCAGGTTGCTCTTCATAAACAGCTAGATGAAGAGATCTGTTGGAGAATCAATAGGGGAGCTGAATGTCTGGAAAATGTTTTGAAATCTTGTAATTGATCATCTGAAAAATGTTTTAAGTTTTTTCAAGAAATTTTGCATGATTTTTAAAAAGCTGCTTGACCATATACAAATCTTGACGAGAACTACATCTAAACACATTTTTATTTGCAAACCTTTTTCTAATAGGTTTTCGAAAGGAATATTGTCCTAACATATCAGTTGCTATCTCTTGATCTCACAAAAACATTGTTGTACTTGAAGAAATGTATTTTTTTTGGTTACCAACTAAATCAAAAACACTGTTGCTGTATGCAATGAAGCCACATTTTGGATATCATGAAAGGAATTATACGACTGACCAGGCTGCATGCCTTCAGCATTTCAGGGAAGTTAATTAGAGGAAAGAATCAGCTGTATTTTTTCCAAAGAACGTATACACTTACCTGCGGTGGCCCTTCCAGCATCCCCCTTACAAATTTACATTTCAATATCATGAGCAAATTTGTCTGTTGCTGCATAAACAATGTTTGCATTCCTCTGCAGGTGGGAGAATTAATTGGAGGAAGCCAAAGAGAAGAGGATTATGAGGTCCTCAGATCGAGGTATAACAGAAACATGCTTTCTAGTAGACAGCAAAATTATGTATCTGGTTATTAGAATCTAGAATCTGATTATTGTTTGTTTGGCCTTTTCTTTGTTCTCAAGATGAAATGGAAGTAATTAACTTAAGGACAATGAATAAATGATGAGATTTTCCTTTTAACTGCAGGATACTGGAATTGGGTCTACCACTAGAACCTTATGAGTGGTATCTGGACCTGAGGCGCTATGGTACTGTAAAACACAGTGGTTTTGGTTTAGGCTTTGAGCGAATGATTCTGTTTGCCACCGGGATAGAAAACATTCGGGATGTCATTCCCTTCCCTAGATATCCAGGGAGAGCTGATCTTTAAATGATATCGATAGACATGGAAGCCCATTTTATTTTTCATTTTTTTGAAATTGTGATACCATTTCTAAATCGTAATTGCTATTGACAAGTTTCAAGCAAATTCAGATACAGGAAACAAACCTGTATCATATTGTAATCTCTCAGGGAGGGGTGCATTTGCTGCACAGTTGCCGCTGGGTTTACAAATGCGTTCTTGGTTTTAGTAACTGATTTTGTAGTTGGTTTTGTAGACATAAAATATATCTTTGTTATTAGAAATGCTGTCACTTTGTGTATGAGCTTTTTCTTTGTTTGATTCTGGAATTGAGATATCTATGATTCTTAGTGAATGTTGTAGAATCCACACCACTCTTCACTCGCGACACCCCTTTGTTGGAAAATTACGTACACTTCTTGATACAAGCTAAATATTTAATGTATTGTTTAAAGGGTAGCAAAAATTGTTTGAGGTCATGTGTTTTGACTTTGGTAGCAACATATATATTTTTATTTGATACCCCTTCTAAAAAATCTGGCTCCACCACTGGTAGGGAAAAGGGAAAAATTGGGGAGGAGATTACGAGGTAGGGATGCAACTAGCAAGGTGGAAGTTATCTGATCAATGAATTTTAAGTACAATTTAGAAAAGAATTATTTATTATTTGTTTGTTCAAAAAACTATATTCAAATTGTTTCTTGATCCACACTTTTGAAAAAAAAGAAAATACTCTTATTACTTTAATTTATGTATTATATTATAATATATTTTCTCTTGTAGTCTATTTTGAAAAAAAATTGATACATTTTTATTTTAAAATAATTAAAATTTCAATTTACTAATTTACTCTGAATCAAATAATATTTATATAAACACATAAATTGTGTAACTTATTTTCTCTCACAATTTTTTTAAAATTATTTTTTTCCTTTCTTTAATTGTGTGTTCACTCACACACCACTATATATAGATGTAATTCCTTTCTTTAATTGTGTGTCTTCTCACACACCACTATATATAGATGTAGTTAATTCAATAATAATAATTATTATTATAATAATTTTTTTTTAAATGTGTGGACTTGAATATAAAAAAAGAGAAATATGGGACCCCAAAACCAAATAATACTAGAAGTCAATGGAAACAAACAAAGATTTTGGCTTGAAAGGACCAAACCTAAATTTAGAGCCAAACCTAAAATTTTGAGCCCAAACCTAAAAAATTACATTGATTAGGTTAAGGTCCTTAAGTATTTATTGTGCCAACTTTTGTTAAACTAATTTCATGCTTAAAATAATTTATTTACTCAATTGGTGTATACTCCCTTTGTTCATTTTAACTTAGTCATTGTTTTACTTTTCGTTATTAGTCGTTTTTCTTTATTTACTTATTTATTCTCTTTTTTTATATATAGTTTATTCTGCTTATGAGTTTTTGATACGAAAGTTTCACGGAAACAATTTCTTTACCTCGATGAGGTAGTGGTAAGGTCTGCGTATATTTTTACCCTCCCTAGACCCCACTTGTAGAATTTCACTGAGTATGTTATTGTTTACTGTTTCACTTTTCGAAGTCAACTTGACTAAATTTCAAAACTAAATTTAATATTTGAAATCTAAAATTTAGATGGCTGAAAATTATATGAAAAATGTTATAAGTTGCAATCCTTCTCTCATATTAATACGATGAAAAAATACATCTTAAAATGTTGGTCAAAGTTTATATAGTTTGACCTCGATAAGTGAAATAGTGACAAGTAAAAGTGAACGGAGAGAGTATTAAATAACTAAACTTAATATTTATGATTATAATCTACACAAAGCTATGCAAAAGCAAATATATACTGTGTATATACATATTTTGATAAGAACGTTAAAGATTTGGTGTGACTTAGTGGTTAACAAAGTGAATGAGAATTTATGAGATTTCAAGAACATAACAACATTTGCCATTGTGAGCTTAGGACATTGAATCTGAATTTTTTCACTCCGTAGTTTGACACATGATTTAAAAGTCGATAAGTCTTTATTCACTTTATCAAGTACAATTTTTTTTTTCTAGGAAAGAGATATATGTCAATTGAGCTTCACACAACATTTAAGTACAAATTTGTAGATGGTATACGTGATAAGACCCACTTCAAAAGTAGGCTTCCAAATCTGTATATTCAAGAATTAAATTCGAGCCTGACTAGTTAAACAATGTTTTGATGACCTTTGACACGTCACACTTGTTTGCATATAGCATTACATTTGTCGTCTACTCATATAGTTGAACCGGTTAGTGACTTTAAATTGAACTTTGAGACCAAATTCAACCTCTGACCTATCTATTCATTGCAAGAAAAGATTAAAAAAGAAAAAAAAAACTTTTAGCAAACACAAATCCTTGAGAGTTGGCATTTTGATGTATAAAGTTACCCAATACATATACTTAGCTAAAATGTTACTAAAGCTTTTGGGAGTATATTTTAAAAATTTATTTGGCTTCAAGTTTTTTCTTTAAATAATTACAAGTTCTCGAAAACTGATTCACAAAACATCAATTTTTTTTATAGCAAAATGAATGTCCAACCACAATTTCAAATTTCAAAAATCACAACTTTTAAAAAATAAAATTTTGAGTTTTAACTTTAAAATTTTCAACAAACGAAACCTCAGTGGACTTATTTGGTGCATATTTTGATTAGTTGGATATGTTTTGAATACTAGATAGTACTAATAAAAAAAAAAAAACACCAACATGGATGTGGTGAGTTAGTTTAAAATTTCTCGACCCTTGACTAGAGGTCTCATTTCAAGATTTTGAGAATGAAAAGATATCTTATTGAAAACGTTGTCTTAGTAATGGGCTCTGCAATTAGAGGTGGTAAAATTAAACCTAATCCGTCCAACTCGTTGAAGTTTGGGTGGGTTATATTACCTTAACCCATCTCATTTCAACTTATTTAAAACTGGATTGGTATGCAACTCGCATTGATTTGAGAAAGATCTTGTCAAAATATTTCTAAAATATTTTTTTCTTTAATTTGATATGTTTTATATAAGCGGGAATAAAAAAATATATAATTTAACTAAGTACTAGAATATTGAAAAAAACAAATAAAATAAATTAAACTCAGTAAAAGTTGGGTCAGATTAGGTCTTGACCCGTTCTATAATCCATTACTCACCCCGTTTTGACCCAACCCATTTTGATCAAAGCAAATTCGAGTTGGGTTGAGTCTTGACTCGTTTATTATCTTGATCCATTATGATCTGCTGAAATTTGATTCAACCCGCCCAATTGACACCTCTATCTGCAACACAAGAATCTGAATTTAGTAAGATCCCAATCGCTTCCCTCCTTGAGAATGAAAAAAAAACTTTTGAGAGCGTTGTCTCTAGAAGTGAGTCGTGCGATGCAAAAATTCAAATTTAGGAAGACCTTAATCACCCTTGCACAAATCCAATTTAGTAAGATCCCAATCCTAGCCCCTAAGTAAAAGTCCGGTTGATAACATTGTCCTAGAAATGAATTCCGCAATATATACATCTAATTTAGTCGAACATTAATGTGAATACCTTAGGTAGTAAGATTAGATTACATAATCAAGATAATTAGCACAGGTACCAAAGTGGTAATACAATACATACAGCACAGCCCACACACATACACACACAGTCCCCTACTCATTATTACTTATTTTCCATTTTCATTTCCCTTCATTCAATCCAATTTTCCCAAAATCCATTTTTTTTGCCTCACCGAATGTAACGTTACTTCATCCTTCATTCAAGCTCATGCCCCTTATCGCCATATACGCTAAACACCAAAGCCAGCTTCTTCTCCCGATAAGATTTTCCCCCTTTTACATCAGCTACCTATGTGGGGTTCTTTGATTTTTCTCTGAAAGATCTGAGATTGATCGCTGATTCTGTGAAAACCCATTTTCTTGGTTCGATTCTCTTGGTTTTTTTGGTTCCGTTTCTCACCGATCGTTGTGGGGTTTGCTGGTTTTGAGGTAAGATTTGATTTTTGTACCATTTTTTATTTGGGGTTCCTTTAATTGGGTTCTTGGTTTCTGTGAAATGTGCCAAGAATGCTTATTTTTCGTTGGTTGTTTGATGATCGGTTGAGTTATATGTGATGGGATGAAGACGATCCATCTGGGGAATGTTTCTTTTCTCTTTGTCCGATTATTTTGTTTGATTGGTTTGATTTTGTTTAATTTATTCCACTGATGTTTCTCGGTGTTGTCGCTTTTTATTGGTTACAAAAAGGTTAAAGCTTTCATTTCTGTTGGAATGGAACCCTGGGATTGTTACTTAAATTTCTGCATATATACTTCCAGTGTCACTTCTTTGTCTGGAAATAAAAGGGAAGTTTTTGAAGACTTCACACTTGTTTGTGGGCGTTTCTGATTGTTTGGATTGTAAGGATGTCCTTATCTGCATATTTGGTCCCTTTTTAGTATGTATGGAGTATGAATCTTCTTGTGTTGTTCATTGTAGACCTTTATGGGTAAAAAGTTTACAACTTTACGTCAGAACTTTGGGAATTAATAATGTAAGATCATGTTTGATACATGGAAACTATGGTTTTTCTTAGATGTTGTTGCCTTTCCTGGACTGAGTGCCTTGTATTTTTGTTTATTGGTTTCTATTTGAGGTCTACATTGTTGATGATACTGGATTCTTGCATTTATAGTTATACTGTTTCTGTGTTTCTTTGGTTCTTATGTTGTGTTAACTCCAGATTTCAAGGCAAGGTGGGTGAACCGAGTTGAGTGTGATTTGCATGGGTGACGATGCCAGAATTGCGTAGTGGAGCAAGGAGATCAAAACGGCTTGGTGATCTCCAGCCTGCCCCTCAACCTGTTGGACAAGAGGAAAACTTGGTCTTGCCTACTCAAAACAGAACTAGAAGAAGAGGTGGTGGAGGAAGAGGAAGAGGTAATGCAACAGCTATAGGAAAAGGGCCTTCAGGGACGACACGTGGAAGACCGAGTGGTGCTGGTAGGGGTAGGGGGATTAGGTTGATAGATTTAGACCCAGAGCCGCCGTGTGAGGTTCTTCCTCAAGCTGCTCCTGTCGGGGTTGCGGAGCCAGCTTTCAATAGAGTTGACGGTGCAGATAAAAAGGTTGCTATGGATGGTGGTGGAAGTGCAGACAAAGTACTGGGAGTCGAAGAAGAAGCGGGCACAACTCCTGTACCGGATAGGGTATCTTCGTGTTTGCTCTCAAGTTTCATGACATTTGGGTTCTTAAATGCTTACGGATGACTTGAATTGACAATAACTTAAAAGTTAACCCTTGTCGGAAGTGAAATACCTTCACATCATTAATGATAACTTCTAGGCTAAATTTCTATTGCAAATAGAGTTCTTAAAAGAATGTTTGTGTATCTGGATGCAGGTACAAGTGGGTAATTCTCCTGTATATAAAACGGAAAGGAAATTAGGTAAGGGTGGATTTGGGCAGGTATACGTCGGTCGAAGAACAAGCGGGGGAACTGAGAGAACAGGACCAGATGCTGTTGAGGTACTTCCTGTAACATAGTGGAGCTTTTACGAGCCTTTCTGACATTATTTGGATCTTAATATATAGCTATAATGATTCTCACTAGGTTGCATTAAAGTTTGAGCATCGAAATAGTAAAGGTTGCAACTATGGCCCTCCTTATGAGTGGCAGGTGTACAAGTAAGCAAGCATGAATTCTATCTCGTGTTTTTTTTTAAAAAAAATTCAGTCTTCAGATCTCTTACTTGTTATCCCATTGTGAACTTTTTTTTTTCTTGACAGCACCCTAAATGGATGCTACGGAATCCCATGGGTTCATTTTAAGGGCCGGCAGGGAGACTTCTACATCTTGGTAAATTTTTTTATCATCATTTTATAAAAGAATTTCTTAATCTATCACTTTCATGTTACTGATATTTCCTGGAACTTCTTTCAGGTTATGGACATGCTTGGACCCAGTTTGTGGGATGTATGGAATTCTTTAGGCCAATCGTAAGTTGCCAACTTGTTCTACTTACATATATTTTCCTGCACATACATAGGAATGCAGAACATAGCAGTGTATGGGCATGCATATGTTGTAACCCGTAAGTCTTTCTAATTGATGAACGTTAATCTTGCAACAGGATGTCACCAAACATGGTAGCCTGTATTGCAGTGGAGGCAATATCGATTCTTGAAAAGCTGCACCTTAAGGGGTAACTGTTATCTCTTCCAGCAATACATATGTTATTTCATCCTTTCACTTTTAACACTCTAAACTTTAATAGTGTGTAGCAACAATAACCTATTTTTTTCATGTCTAATTTTTTGTTCTCACTTTAAGGTTTGTGCATGGAGATGTGAAGCCAGAAAATTTCTTACTTGGTCTGCCGGGAAGTCCAGATGAGAAAAAGCTCTATCTTATTGATCTCGGTTTGGGTAAGATGCATTATCATGATCGTCTCTTCTGTGTACCACTCATATTTTTTACTTGGAGTGTCTAATGTATTACACTTAAAGATTACCATTTTTTTTCATTTGATGTTAATGTTTAGACTGTTCATGATGTATCATTGGTTAATGCAGCATCTAGATGGAAAGATGCAGCATCTGGTATGCATGTTGAATATGACCAGAGGCCAGATATATTCAGGTTTGCTTATATGGCATGTAACTTGAATAATCTTGGGCATACAATTCAACAACCCTATTGAATATGGTCCTGCATATTTGCTTTGACAGGGGCACCATAAGATATGCAAGTGTGCATGCGCATTTGGGTCGGACTGGAAGTAGAAGGGACGACCTTGAGTCACTAGCATACACATTAATATTTCTTATAAAGGGAAGGTTACCATGGCAAGGCTATCAGGTTGGTTGTTACATGCTTCTGTTAGTTGTTTTAGTGGTCTAATTTGGTCTTTTGAAGCTTTATCATTTCCTTGTATTTGTTGTTTTGATTTGTAATAGGGTGACAACAAGAGTTTTCTTGTCTGTAAGAAGAAAATGGCCACTTCTCCAGAGTTGATGTGTTGTTTTTGTCCGGCACCATTCAAGCAGTTCCTTGAGGCTGTGACAAATATGAAGTTTGATGAGGAACCAAATTATGCCAAGCTTATCTCTTTCTTTGAGAGCCTTATTGAGCCAGTCACGTCACTACGGCCAATTAGAATTGATGGAGCTCTCAAGGTTCATATATATTCATGCATGATGTGTTTGCACGGCAATTTTGGTTTCTCACTCACCAGTTACCTCTTGTCTAATCAGGTTGGGCAGAAGCGGGGAAGGTTGCTGATAAACTTGGAGGAAGATGAGCAACCAAAGAAAAAAGTGCGATTAGGTAGTCCGGCAACACAATGGATTTCTGTTTATAATGCACGACGTCCTATGAAGCAGAGGTAAGTTGGTACAAATGAAAGTGTGATAATGAGTTTTCACATGTTTGGTCATTCATTTAATTAAAAAAAAATGTCTGGTCATTATTATAATTCCTTAAAGAGGTGCCTTAGTGCTAGACTTTTATTTTGTCTTGGATCTTATGAAAAGTACTCGTCAAACTCTAGATCTCCAAATTAAGTCTCTTAATTATTTAATTAGTTATGCGTCCAAGTTGCCATAACATTACAGCTCAGATATGCCTATTTGGTGTGTTTCATAGATTTGGCTTTTGTAAGAGCTTGTGCCAGTTGTTGGATTCACAAGTATATGGAATGGCCATTCATGTTGACTTGCTTGTTACCTCATGTCATTTGTTTATATGGAATAGACGCTCACATTGACTTGCTTGTTGCCTCATGTCATTTATTCTTGTATCCTTTCTCAAATGGATATAAATTAGGGTTTTGAGAGGTTACATATTTTTAGGATGGGCCTAGCTTTACTAATGCAAATTGGATTACTACTCATATATGCAGTATATATTACAAAGGTCTGCATACACTATACCCTCCCTAGACCCCAACATTTTAAAAAGTATGCTTCTCGATTTTATGATTCTTGGGTTTGTCGTTTTTGGATGATCTGGCCAATGAAAACCTTTGAGAATCATTTCCATGTATTAGTCACTGCATCTCTGTTAGTCAATTTATTTTATTTTATTTTATTTTTATTTGCACCGGGTGTCCGAGTCTCTTAGAGCCCCGACTAATCCCGGGGGTGCACAGGCCCTCGGCAAGGAGTTTTCCGCAAGTGCACCACGGGTAATTCAGGTTTTACCCAGTCCGATGGCCCTCAGAAATTGTTTGCATCTAGTGGGTTTCGAACTTGAGACCTTGAAAGGGAGCAGACCCCAAGACTCAAGTCTACTTTAGAAAAATGTTGGGAGATGTATTCTCAAAAAACAAAAAAAAACTGTTGGGAGATGTAATTGCATCCTGATATTTGCATGGATGTTTTAGGTACACTTCTGATTATTCTTTTTACCACCATTTTATCTCTTAAGGTGAAAGAAGGATGTTATAAGTGTGAATACCCTGGTGTGCAACCTTTTCGCTGCACCTTGAATATCTTCAACTCACTTTTTTCTACCTTCTATCTCTCAATGGATCATATAATAGAATCTGGTTAGATCGGCTACATTCTTGTATAAATTGTTTGATTGGGTAGGTTTACATATGAGGACTTCCGAGTGTTATCTCGCTTTCTGGATTACGTGAGCTATTCGTGAATTGAGTATTTATTTCACAAAACATGGATATTCATGTTAAATTATCTTCTTAATGCATGTGATATATTAGTGTGAGTTGCTGATAGAAAGTATCATGCTGATTTTATAGGTACCACTATAATGTTGCCGACACTAGGCTTAGGCAGCATGTGGACAAGGGAAATGAAGATGGTCTTTACATCAGCTGTGTGGCCTCAGCAGCCAATCTGTGGGCTTTAATCATGGATGCAGGAACTGGTTTCTCTTCCCAGGTTTACGAGCTTTCAGCTGTCTTCCTCCATAAGGTTGTCATCTCAATCACCTTGCACTTTCATATTCAGTGACTATCTTTCTCTTTTCTTTTCGTGGGTTATACTCAAACAGTTGTCCGACTCTGTTGCTGTTCTTATCAGGATTGGATAATGGAACAGTGGGAAAAGAACTACTACATTAGCTCAATAGCTGGTGCAGCTAATGGAAGTTCCTTGGTTGTTATGTCCAAAGGTTAGATATTAAATGAAAAATGATTTTATTGATCCACAATTTGAGGTTTTTACAGAAGGATTGATTGATGGACTTCTCCTAATGGAATGACATGGTTTCCATCATTCTATTTTTGGTGGGAATTTGCCACTTTATTGGTAATAAGGGGTCTGTGCTTTAACAAAACTGTCATATAATAATTGGATTGAATATGGTATATACTTGTGCGGCTATGAGGATATAGCTTGAAGTTCAGAGAACAAACATAGATCTTGTATTCATTACTGTGATCCCAAGTATTAATTAACAGATTAAGTTCCAAAGTCTGTAACTTGTTTGAACTTCATGGTACCCGCCCTTCAGTTGTTCCTTTACTTTGTTGCACATGTGCACTATACTTTCACATATCTGGTCTTTAGTCAAATGGCAAAGCATGGAAGAGAAAATAATTCTGTTTGGAAAAAGGCGTGGATTGATTTTTGCTGTTTAAGAGTGTGATCTTTCCTGCTTGTTGGTTTCAGCAGCTTTAGATAAGAGAAAAAGAAAGGTTGAACCCGGGATGGGCGGATGGTGGGGAGTGTTGTTGGTGATGTGGTTGTGATGAACAACACGGATGTTCATGCGTTTCAGTCTCTACTTCATCTATAAAACTCTAGCATAGACATGTGGTTCTAATACCGAACAATAGGGATCTTCATGTGGTTTGTTCTCTTGCTTGTATGCATTGTTAAGTGTAGATTTATATGCGTCATGTAAAGGTAGAACTGATGATTAACTCGTCTTTCAGATCTTTTGCACAGTTCAGACTTCTATGAGATGTTTTTGAATGTGAGTTGTAGTCTGGTAGATCTAGAATACCAAATAGCAATTTACCATCACTTTCCATTAGTTAGCTGCTGAAAAAGTAGGGAAAGTTAATACCATAGACTAGCCTGGAGGCATTGCTTCAGTGGTAAGGACATATCTTGGGATGCATGGAATGGATGCATGTCATGAATTCAAGCCCCAAACCCTGTCACTGACACTAAGCAGGGTATTTAAGTTGGAGAAGGGTAGTGAGGTGAGTGCATTCTCCCCCATCTTTTGAACCTACACTTGGGGTTGGACCCGCTAACTCATAGGGGATATCTTGGTTACAAAGAAGAATAAAGGTGAGACCCTAGGCTAATGGCTGGCCTGTACAAGTATTTTAGTCATGGCTGCCTTCAGAACATTTTGGTTTTGTCAAGGCAACTGCAGCTGAATTATTACCTATTTTTACCACTTGCCTATAGCGCTGACACTATCTCGTTCTTGTTGGCCTAGTATGCAGCTTCTTTTGGCAAAATTGCCTACCCTTGTTTCATTTCTTGAATATGGTGGTCTTAGTTTGCTATGAATTGCATGTTTCTACTTTCAGCCTGTAATTAATGTTGACGCTCTCAAAAGAAATTATATAGCTGTAGTTAGGTATAGCATTTAAAATGCAAATAAAGGCTCGTCATCATACAACAAAAAGTGCAGCCACTAATTATCTGAATAAAAAAGAGCCATCCACTGACAGCCTCTTAGTATAAGGAAATACCCACTGCTACATAAATCCCTTTTTCTGGAGAAACTCTCATGGGATTTCCAAGCCAATGGATAAGAGAAAAGGCGTGCTATTACTTGAGTGAGATCAATGCATGCAAGCATCTCATGTTAAAAGGGTGTTGGAGCTACAATGTATGGATGGTTTTATTTCTGGTTTATTATGAGTAACCCATCTTTTTGTATTTTCCCGTGAGCTGCATTTTGTTGCTAGATTATCTGCTGCAGATTGTTTATTAGGAATAGACTTGCTGCGAAAATCAATTTGATTATGATTATTGTTTAGTCTTATAAACGATCTATTAATTTCTCTTTGCTTGATGAATCAGGAACTCCTTATACACAACAGTCTTACAAAGTCAGTGAATCTTTTCCTTTTAAGTGGATAAACAAAAAATGGAAAGAAGGTTTCCATGTAACATCAATGACCACTGCTGGCAGTCGCTGGGGTGTTGTGATGTCCCGAAATGCTGGATACGCAGAACAGGTGAAGTAATTTTCATTCAGTTGTTACTTCACTGAATTTCTTGAATTCCTCAACAATAGTGTCTTAAAGAAGATGACTTGTAGGTTGTTGAGCTTGACTTCCTTTATCCAAGTGAAGGAATACATCGACGGTGGGAAGGTGGTTTTAGAATAACTTCTATGGCTGCCACCACTGATCAAGCAGCTTTCATTTTGAGCATACCAAGACGTAAAATGATTGATGAGACTCAAGAGACTTTGCGGACATCTGCCTTCCCAAGCACCCATGTAAAGGTGATGAGTCTTTTGCATAAACCTTGCATGTTTCCTGTTTGCCTTGATTTTCCTTAAAATCTTTCAAGTGGAATACTTACAAAAGAAGTTTTGATAGAATATACCACTTTACTCCCTCTCTTTTGTTTACAAGACGTTTCTTGAACTGGATTTGGAATTTAGGGTGTTTGTTTGGCTTGTTTATTGTATTAGTCGTGGGAGAAAATATGAAAATAATGGCTAAAAATTTTGTTTGATAGAGAGAATCACATCAAAGTTTTGAGTTTAAATAGTTAAATGAATTTGAATTCTTGAATGTCTGTAAAAATGGTATAAAATTGCATCATAAGGACTTGCTGGCGTCTATGTTTATAATAATTGAAGTTCCATTTGCCAGAAGTTTGTGTACTACAGTTTGCATATCTATTATGAATGTATTCTTTTCATTCTTTCCTTTTTCTACATTGAAATTTCTTGCATTCATTTGGCAGGAAAAATGGTCCAAAAATCTTTACATCGCATCAATCTGCTATGGTCGAACTGTCTGCTGAGATCAGCTGCTGAGTTGTTGACGATTTGGAGGATGAGTTCAGCTAGTCTTGTTGGATTGCCTCCAAAGTGAGTCGAGTCGTCATGCATGATTCTTCATGTAAAATCTTTGTTTTGTTGTACTGTACAACTGTCTAGTGGGAAAAGTTAAACGAAAGTTTTAGATGTCACTGAGCTAATGTTGGCTGCTACAAGTTGGCTAGTTTATTCTAGTGTTGGCAATTATGGCTAAAAAATGGTTGATTGCTGGAAAATATTTGTACCTTTAAATTGGAAGGTGTTTTTTTATCATATTGATTGCCATGGTCTATCCAATAGGCCTCTTGTTAGTTGGTTTGCTGGTCAGGTCCAGTAGCCAACTTTTTTGAAGTCGAAAAGATGGAACGATACACCATGTATCGGAGGAGGGTAGCTCAACACTAAAGCAGTGGCTTTAGGCCCCCAAATAATAAGGGCTAATGGAAATTGTGAGACGGATAGCACACTCGGAAAAAACAAAATACCTTACCTTACCTTAGAATATAAAAAAATCTACGGTCTAGTTTAATCCATCTCAAAAAGAATGATTTTTTTTTATGATAACATTTTAATTTTAACTTTTCACGTGACTTATTAAGGTCACAAGATTAAAGACATTTTATACAGTTTGATTCTGATTCTAAAAATGAAAACTAAAACGTGACAAAGGGAGTAATAGTTTATTACTTGTCACTATTTCATCAAGATTCATAATCTAAATATACATTAAGCACAAACTCGGATGTCAAAGATTATACATCGCGAGTTGGCTTCAAACCCATAACTCGTATTACCTTAACTTACTAATCTACATTAAAATCGAGCTAATATATGATCATAATCTTAATTAACACGATGAAATAGTCGATAATGTTGTTGCAGATGATGTTCTAGGAGATGACGATGATTGTTTCAGAACAACTGGGGATAATATGCTGTTCTTCCTCAGTTCTTCTTCTTTGATTAATTCACCTGCAAATATTTCCAGTTTATCCAAATTTGTTTTTTCCACTAATTTTTTCTCTTGAAATAATATGGATTCCATATTTTTCTGTCTCAGCATTTCCTCAGCAATGAATATTGATTTTCTCATTTTTTCATCTTTTATTTTTTCCACAATAATTGCATTTCCTTGAACTCTGACATAGTTATTCTTCCTAAATTCTCCAAATGCCATTGATACTGCTTGATCCACCTGCAAGGTAACAAGTGTAAATTGACGGTGTAAAAAATATTTATTACAATCGTCTTGGGGAGGAACTCGTAAATTGCGTAATAAGGCAAATAATATACAACTATAGTTTGAAAAAATTACAATTTATAGCTATAGTTAGAGTTTTGTTGTTGTTTTCTCTCTCGTCTCTCTCTGATCCAATCTCTTGCAAGATGTATAAATACATATGTATACCAGTTGCATATATATAATTATTTGACTGATATACATATGCAATTCGCCTCTCTCTACTCCCTACTCTCTCTCTCGCCGCTCTCCTTCCTTTCTCGATCTCGCTCGCCTCTCTCCTCCCTCTCCCAATCTTGCTTGCCAGATATACAAATATATATGTATATTAGTCACACATATACACTTATTTGGCAAATACACACATATAATTTGACAAATATACAAATATAATTCGTCTCTCTCTACTTTCGCTCATCTCTCTACTATAATATGTAGCTACAAATCGTAATTTTAGCAAACTATAGTTATTTTTGTCTTATCATGTTTCAAGTGTTTGCTCTTTTTTAAAACCCCTCAATTAGATTTGCATGATAAATCTCATTGCTTCCTAACAAAAACGATTTCACATCAACTGCACGGATTAAAAATGAAAAATACTTATCACTTCACCGACACTATTATTTTGCATGAAGGAAAAAATAATTATAATAATAGTGAGAGCAATTATTATCACTTTTATTTAATTAAACATATTTTGCATGAAGGAAAAAATGTTTACTTACCATGTCGGCAGCTCCATCTCCGGCAATCTTAACTAACGCCGCCGGCGATGACGTCAGTTTTCCGTTGCCGGAATCCGATTCTCCGTTTCCCAAAGAAATTACTAACAAATCTTCAACTGAATTAGCAAAAGGGAACTCTTGTTTATTGTTAAGAACATGAGTGATAGCAGCAGCCGTTGGATTACTCATGGTGATCCCACCACCAACGGCTGTGATCTTTCTGCTTCCATCAACTGATCTCACTTCCACCGCATGATCAGCCGTTGTGGCCCCACATACATCCGCCAGCTTAAAATCACAACCGTCCATTTCCAACGCATCAGCACGCGAAAACAGGAACGGTGATCCTGTGGTGAGGTCGTAGCAGGGGATTAAAACTGCTTTTACAGTTTCCTTTAGAGTTAAATCGCCGAACACTTTACCGAAAACCTTCACCGGTGGCAGGAAAACACGCCGGAAAATTCCATTTGAGGATGACCGGGAGATTTTCCGGCCGTTCTCGACTAGGAAGTTGAGAGCTTCCTCTGCAGTGAAAAGGGGAACCCCATCTTTCCCACGAGTGAATAGAAGACTAGCGAGGATCCCGCCGGCGCCTGAGCCGGCTACAACATCGAAGAAATCAGCAATGTGGGTGTTGTTCTTTCCGGTTTTCCGACGAAGGGTTGCTTCCATATGGGCTAAGGATTTAGCGGCGAGTATGCTATTAGTGGACCCACCGCCGTCAATAGAGAGGATTCTGATTTTTCCGGCTGCGACATCTTTGTTTCCTGTGAAGGAGGTGGAGAAATTAAGATTTTCTGTGCACGCAGGAGAAAGTGTTGTATCATTGTCGTAGCCAAAGAGGAACTTGTTTTCGAGAATGGAAAAGATTTCGCATGTTAATTTGTCAACTTCCATGGTAGAAATTGCAGCTGCTGCCATTTTTGTAATTTTTTTGTTTTGTTGAAGAAATTATATATGTATATGTAGATATAGATATATACACAGAGATATATAGAAGAATGAAACCGCAGGCCGCAGGGTGTTTTTCCTTTGGCGGGATGGAGGTAAGGGTGGGGTTCGGCTTTGGTAATTTTTTTACTTCCTTCCTTTAAAAAGAATGAGCTAATTTAGCACAAAATTTTAAAAAAATATAATTTTTTTTAAAATTTTATAATTGTAACGTAAAATTATGTCAAATATAATAAAATAACATTTAATTTTGTGACCTTAAATATAACACATGATAACTTAAAATTAAAATATTACTAAAAAAAGAGTTTTTATAAACTCATTATATTTGAATGAATATGTCGTCTGTATTTAACGTGACAAGAGTAATTTTTAAGTTAGGATATAATATTTTCATGCATTTTACTAGTTCTATTAGGAATTTACTATTTCCGTCCTTACAATAACTTTGAGTAAGAGCTCATTTATGTATATTATAAATATATTTGGGATTACTTGTTGTAGTTAGAAGATGGAAGAAAAAATATTGGATTTTAAAGATTGAGTGAAAGTTAAAATAAAAAGATGAAAAAATTATTTCTTAAATCCCACAAGAAAAAAGGTGATGCTTAACTCTGTTTAATCTGCTATTCCTTACCGAAGAAGAAGAAGAGGGCAAGCATTGTTGTAGTGGCTATGGATAACTGTGATAACCTACTTCATGCCTTCGACAACCCAATTTAATATGTTGAAAAAGTCATCATCGCCGAAACAAGTGCAATTTCTATTAGCATTGAAAAATGCTAGAGAAAAAGACTGATCAAAGATAAAAGTCTTATTAAATACGAAAAATATGATACTACAAAGCAATGTGATTTCATGAGAGATTGAGACCACTTGCGAAGATATTTGGAAACTTATAAATATTTTAAAGAGATCAATATGGTGCATATTCCAAGATCTTGGAATACTAGGACATAACTTTGCAAAGTTCTCTATTTCATTAGTGCATAATGTTGTTTGGTTTTATAGTTTTCCAAGATGGACTGATGTTTTGCATCTTTAACTCTTTCAATCGTTTTAGGCGTTAATATAACAAGTTTGTTGGTTTTAAAAAAAATAAATTAAAATATCTGAATTTGAATGCACATTTGAATAATTAGAATTATATTAGTTTTATATAATTTATTAATATATAAACACAATAAATATTTACTTCAATTAAAATAATAATTAAATATAAGGAAAAAAAAGAGGAAAAAATATGAAGCATATTTTTTTCGAAAATAAAAATTGTGTCTTTAAAAGGATTTGAAAGATATTAAGTTTCTATTATAGATCTGATTCATTCAGATCTTTTTTCGACACATTAAAAAAAATTTAACTATAAAAAATAACGCCTTTAATAATCTAATATCCGAACTATTTAGATTCAGATTTTTATTAATTGTTATATTTAGATGATTTGTTTATTCAAAATTTAATTTATAATTATTTAATGAATGATCTAAGATATTGTACATAAATTGTTACTACATAATAAATTGCTTTGTATCCATGCAATGGTACATGACATCAATATGTATCTTTTAAAGATCTCAAATGGTAGGGGGCATGTATAATGATGTTGTCCATCACTTGTGTTTTAATTTAGTACAAAATTTAAAAAATTTAAAGATCTGTCAAATGTATCAAAATATTATTTAATTTCATCAAAGTTGAAATTAAAAAGAAAGACAGATAGATCAAACAAATTGAAATGGATGAAGTATTACTTTTTAATTAAGCAAAGTCTTATATTTCATGAACACGATTCACTTTTAAGTTTTCGTCTTCAATCAAAGAGAATATAGGTCAAGCGAAGCCTTGATTAGCATAATGGAGTTCATATCGATCTCTTTTGTTTGGTCAAGAGGCGAATTGAATGTGTTGAGTGTTACTTTATGAATTTATCTAAACTTAATAATTTGTTTTTGATATACTTTATAATAAAATTTTCACTTATAAGTAGGTATAAAAATTTGAGTCCAAAATCAGTAAATCAAATAAGTTGCAAACTCAAATTCATATGTCTATATTTTTATATTTTTGTCCTTTCTCGATAATTTTTATTATTTACTCCCTCTATTCATCTTTATTTGTCCACTATACTAAAAATAAATATTCAATAATATTTATCTAGATATAATTTTACAATTTACACTTAGTTATTAATTTACCCTTATCATTTATAATTATAATTACTTTCCTATTACATTTTTCAACATGTTATATTTATTATATTCAAAGAGTAATTTAGTAAAATTATCTCTATCATTAGCACTTAACCAGTCAAGACTGGGAGGAAGGTTGGCGGGTTGCTCTGTTGCAGGTTGACCTCCAACGAAATTATCATCCATATACCGTGCTTACTGCAACCGTCTACTTTCCTATGTCAAATCAATAGTGAACAACCATAACTAAAAAAAGAAAAGTTTAATCAAGGTCATAAATGAATGGACCTTTTCTCACCAACACCATTATAAATGAATAAGACCCCATTAATTAAAGAAACATTAATATTCAAGATATTCCTTAGTCCAAGTTCCTTCATTTTCATTAATTTTCTTTTCTTACCAAAAAAATAAATAAAAAAAATGTTTTCTTGTTTGGTAGATTCAAAATTAATTGTACTTGTAGCTAGGGGTCCTCCAAGTTTTCATGAATGTGACTTTGTTGTAGTTTTTTCCTCACAAAATGATAATGCATGAATTTTGATATTTTAGTCTATTATATCTACCAATATATTTATTAAGTAGTTTGTATAATTAGTATTAATTATAAATACTTTATTTTATTTTAATTTAATTTATTTGTCTTAATTTAACTCGACACAATACAAAATTTATAGGCTCATTTCGTTCACCAACCAGCTAGATTTTGCATGCATGTACTACTAACCAAAACAGTACTCTCTCCGTCCATCTTTACTTGACCCCTATATTATTTTAAGATGTCCAACAATACTTGTCCAGTTTATGAAATTAAGAGATAATTTTACACTTAGTTCCTAATTTACTCTTGTCATTAATTATAATTATTTTCCTATTACATAATTTCAATACATTGTATTAATTATATTCAAAGGATGATTTGATAAAATTATCCTTATCATTTACTATTTATTAATCTCTTGTCAAGTTAATAGAGACCAAGTAAAGATAGACGGAGGGAATCCAACATGTAAGAATGGGTAGGGGACCTCAATTCTATGGAAAAAAAAAATCTATTTGTATTTTGCATGCATATGATCACGTGACATTTTTCTTGCTTTACATTTGTACACGTAACACGAAAATTGAGAGTCTCCAACTAAAAGTCTTCTTTTATATCTGAAGAACTCCTAATTATCTTGAATCCTCACTTATTGTTATACTTTTTTGTAAACTTTTTATATTTTTATATATAATTTTTCCTATTTATAATGCGTTTGAGATATCTGATTTACAAAGTACGTACATATTCTATAGATAATGTATATATATATATATATATATATATAATGTACATAGTTATACACAACACATACAACAGAAGTGTACATGTAGTGTATACTTTAGTCATGTATTAAATTATAAGATTTTATAACTAATTAGTATTACTCTAGCAATATTAAATTTAATTATGTACCTCATGTCACAATTGAGATTATGCAGGTAAAGTATGAGATTTTTATAATTTGCCCTAAAAAGATCTTGGAAAAAAGAGATAAAAGTAGGCTTTTTTTGACTTTTAAAAGTTAAATTTTAATTTATTTTTAACACTTTTTTTATTTGTCAATCCAAACCCAACCAGGAATTATGATTTCATGACTAATTATGACATGTGTCAACATATGAAGCATTATAGTTTTCATCTGTATCATAAATGTTGAAGAAAAGAAACACTCTCCCAATTACATATTCACATTTCTGCATTTTTACAGCTCAATTTTTTCCTTCTTTAACAGGTAAATGATCATATTTCCTGGCCATATTCTTTGTTTTTTCTTATAGATCTCTTAGATTGTTTGATTTCTTAATGAGGGGTAGTATAAATTTGCATTCTTGTTTTACTTGTCTGTTAAGGTTTCTTGGTAGTTTTTCATTTGCATTAAGAAATTTTGGATTTTGACTGTGATGGGCAAATTTTATTTTGTGGAAATGTCTGATCTTTGATGGAAATACCAAGAGAATGAGATTCCCTTTTTAGTAGAGATCTCAAGATCCTATTTGCCTGGTTGGGTGGGGGTGGGGGAGCTTTTGTGCTTTTATTGGGGAAGAGAGATTTAGCCCATGTTGTTTGAACTCAACAAAAATGTCAACAGGAGCATGTCAGATTGTGGCATCGAAAGTGAAGAGTCCGTGCAATTTAGGATTTAGCAACTAAAAGTTAGCTGCATTTGATTAATACTTTTACTTTTTGTTTGTGAATTGTGAAAATGTAACACACCGGGTGTGTTGTTGTTGTTGTATCTCGTCTTTGAAATTGAATGTAACATATGTAAATTGGAAAATGTATACAAAGTGAATATATTGAGAGCATTTCTCAAATCCTTTAATACGCCTTGCCTAAGCAAGGGGTCTTTCAAAAATAACCTCTCTAGTTCCACGAGGTAGGGGTAAGGTCGGTAGACAATGTACCCTCCAAGACCCCACCTCGTGGGACTATACTGTGTATGTTGTTGGTGTTGTTGTTGTTATTTTGTACCCTGAAATGACCTTTCATCAGATAGAAATTGGTATGAAGAATGAATGGGCAATAGCTTTCGGAATTTCGAATAGGTGGTACCTATGTATCTCACTATTTACTTGATTTTTGAGTGTAACCATTATGTCGCACGACTTGTCGTGTGGCTTAAAGCATAACATTGGTATATCCATGTGGGCTTTCGTGTACTGAGGTGTAAACAAATACAGATCTCTTCAATCTATTGAATATCTGTCCTTTGGAGGCCATAATCACTAGATCCAACAAGGTCCTACGATAGGACTCCTTCCTTCTTTCCCACCATATTTTATAATCAAAGTACTTTTACATCCTAATTTTAACATGGATGATAGAAATTTTTAGACTATCTTGTAATGTTAGTTGTTGCACCTCGCGATCGCCTTCTCTTATGCATTGAACTTGATTTGTCAATGCATTTCCTAAGAAAGGAGACAAGACTATTTTATTCCTCATTGTATCATAACATGCATAGGTTAAAATGTTAAGTGGTATTTCTTCTGCTATGAATTAGACTGCAAAGATCAGAAGAGAAAAGGGTGTTCTAAACCATAACGATCCTTACATTCGCCAAATCTTCATTCTTTTCATCTGTGCTGAAGTAATCCATATATGAGAATGCTGTTTTAATACATCAACTGATTAACTGCCCATAGGACCTAGCATGGTGCTCTTAATAACTTCTGGTATTTTCACGTGTAACTAGGAAAGTCAAAGGTTACTATTTCTTGATGTCTACTGTGGGCAATCCTGCAAACATATTTTGGCATGAAAATCCAGTTGGGAGGGCGGAAAGGGAAAAGCTGCTTAACCAACAGGGATGTGTTGTATGGATCACAGGTCTCAGTGGATCAGGTTGATATCAATGTCCAATTGCTTATTATTTGCCTATTGTATTAGCTGCAGCGAATTCGTATATTTTGTACTTATGTTTAGAGGCATAAGAGAAAATGTTGTTCTTTTCCCAAGGGGCTCAAAACTTTCAGATGCTCACTTTTTCAACATGCATTTGCCATTGTTTTTCTAGATTTTATCTGAATTTTTGCAGGAAAAAGCACACTTGCATGTTCCCTAGGTAGAGAATTGCAGTCAAGGGGTAAGCTTTCGTACGTTCTTGACGGAGACAACCTGAGGCATGGTCTGAACAAGAATCTTGGATTCTCACCAGAAAGCCGGACTGAGAATATACGTAGGACTGGTAAGTGTGTTCATAAGTTGTCTATCAGTGAGATTTTGAGATGCTTGTGGAAGAGTTTTGGAGACAACTCCAGCAAACAGTATGTTGCATAACTTTGACTCTGTAGATGAACTTAAGGATAGTCTTCAGCCTCTCCAGGATTTCTTATTTCAAATTCTTAAGTTTACAAACGACTTGTAAACACTTAGATAAGAGGAGGGAGGTTTGGAACAATGAAATAAAGAAAAGATGAAAAAAGGTGATGGCAGACTTCCACCCTTCCATTCATGTCCACTCCCCATTTTGATTTATATGGAAATGGAGTATATAAATGCAGTAATGGAGAGGGAATAAGTGGGCGGAGCTAAAGTTATGAATGGAGTTCCCAATTGAACCCCTTTCGGCTGGAAATTTAAACTCATGTAGGGTAAATATAATTGTTCTCTACATATATAAACTGTTGAATCTCCTTAACATTCAGGAAGCTTCTAGATATAACAATGTTGCATCTTTTTGAATCCCCTTGTAAGAATTCCTAGTTGTTCCACAACTGGCGGGAATAGCTTTGGCCTATGGGAATTGCGCGTCTCTGGATAACTTCAATGCTACCTGATTGAGCGGAACCTTTTGATTTCTTGTGGATAAAATTTAAATTATTCTAGATAATTTTTTGGTTTTGGTATGAGGCATATTGGTAAATATTTTGTAGTTCCTGATTCTGTAATACATGTGAATTTTGTTCAGGGGAAGTTGCAAATCTCTTTGCAGATGCTGGATTAATTTGCATTGCAAGTTTGATATCTCCTTACAGAAAGGATCGTGATGCTTGCCGTGCATTATTGCCAGATAAAAAGTTCATTGAGGCAAGTCTCATGCTCATTGATCTATTGTAGAAATCTTTGGCATCATGTAACATTCCTTTTCTTGTGGCGGTCCAGGTTTTTATGAATATGCCTCTCCAACTGTGTGAAGATAGAGATCCAAAAGGTCTCTACAAGCTAGCTCGTGAGGGTAAAATCAAAGGTGTGGTGTAGCCTATATTTCCTCCGCATCTGTATAATATTTGGATTCCTAAAAATGATGATTAGCTCGAGTAATCATGGAGTCACTTTGTTCAATTATTAGATACACAGATTTACAACACTGTAAATAATAAATTGCAACTCTCAACATCTGTTCTGCTAAAATTTTTGCATGTAAACTTTTTGAGTAATTCTTGTTTCCATGCTTCATGGCATTATTATTTTATAACTGTTATAAGTCGCAAATTGGAAGATGTTCATCAGAGGACTGACAAATTGAGTCGGACTTTTATTACTGAAATGTACCTCAAATTTTAGCATCTCATTTTGTAGGTTTTACTGGAATAGATGATCCTTATGAACCACCTTTGAATTGTGAGGTATGTATTATATTACTTCTGCTGCTGCTATAAGCTTTCAAGATATTGTTAATTCCCTTCAGTTTTCTCGTAATAACTTTTGTTCCAAACTTCTGCTTCTCTGGTTAGATTGAAATACAACTAAAAGACGGAGTAGTTCCTACACCACCTGAGATGGCGGGGCAAGTAGTTTCTTATCTGGGGGACAGAGGCTTATTGGAAGCTTAGTGACCATGCTTGCTGCAGATAACAAGCGAGGACGAAAATGTCTAGTTCTCTCATTCTTTTCTGATATGATCAAGACCATCTTGATTAGGGGTTGACCATCTTGATGCTAGACAATAACAATCATGACTTTGTTAGGGATGATTTTGATACGGACCTGAAACTGCTAACTAGGATTAAATAAGTCGATTCCAAAATGGAAGCTGACTACTTTATAGCACCTAGGGATGACCTAGTGGTCAATGAATTATTCTGAGAATAAAAAAACTAGTTGAGTTCTACTCATATGTCCAAAACTACAGTTGTCAAAATAAATTCTTAAGTTTCTTGTAATGATGTGAAACAGTAACAACTTCCAGGATTTGTCACACATTTACTGGCTCTTACTACTTTATTGGCTGATTCAATCATAAAAATTATAAAGAATGACATGCTAAATGCTGTCATTACAAAAATAAAAAGTTGTTTGCCAAAAGTAAATAGCACTGATAACCACTTGGCCTACAAACTCCAAATTGCTGTAAATAATTAAATTGATTAGTCTGTGGTGGTGGTGTTTTCTTCAAGGAATAAGAATAAGGCCAAACCAGAACCATAAAGTTGAAAAAGTAGATAAAACTCCATTGACAACATACACAAAGACAAAGGCATCACAGTAAGAAGAGTAATCTGCTACAACAAAAGGTAGCTCACAGAAACAAGAATGGTTTTTAACAGTCTACTGATGGTGGATGTGGCAAATTTTTCTGCAGATTTTTGGCAATTCATAGGTTGCATCAGCAACACAGAAAGATTGAGCAGTGATCAAATTCTTTATCTTCTTTTCTGTTTCCCTTTTCAACAAATTCGTCGATTTAGTTTGTGTCTTTGGACTTTCTTTTGTTTCCCTCTGCCTAATCCATTTCTCTCTGATTCTGAACTAGATGTTCACTATTCACACCTGGTGCTACTTGAATGAGGCGGAACCAGGATTTGAAGTTTATTTTTTTCGTGGATTTGTTACTGAATCCATAGCTCGTTTTAGTAACTGAATTCGCAAATAAAATACAGGGTCTAATCAAAAGGTAGCTCCGCCCTTCAGTAAATGTAGTCCAATTTTTTTTTCTTATGAGAGAATATGCTACTATGATCATTTTGTTGTGATTTTCTTGAAACTCCTATGAGGGAAACAGAGGGGAGCTAGAGTTTTAGCTGCGGATTCGGTAGAATTCTTTAGTTTTGTATTAAGAAAGTTTCTTGTTTTGATATCGGTCAGGCAGATGTTGTTTATTGTGTTTCAATCATCGTACTATTTAGTTTTCCTTTTTTTTTCTCTGAACCTCTGTACTGCTTTCCTTATTTGTTGTGTTTTCTTCACAGTGGTACTTCCATTTTCATAACTACTTTGTTTTGCTGTACTTGAGTCGAGGTCCTCTGGAGATACCCTCTCCTTCCCAGACCTCACTTGTAGAATTACGTTGAATATGTTTTGCCTTAATTTGCTGCACATGGTTTGTCAGTAGATCTTATGTGATTCTAGTCTTTTCCAAATAATACAACAACAACATACTCAATATAATCTCGCAGTTTAGAAAAGCCCTTGACTCAAGTAATGCGTATCAAATCAGTTTGCAAAAGAAAACTTGATCAACATGGAAATCAAGCACATACAGAAGCACCTACAAACCCAAAGCCATGTAATCAAATAGTTGTGTATATCTCTGAACCAAACTCCAGTTTTCAGTACAATTGACCTTAATTACTACAAACTCATGGGAAATTGGAATACAGTATATATATACATATATATGTTCAAATACTAGGATCTACAATTTAGACGTTGTGAGTTCTAAGTTGAGATCTAAGTTTGCCTACACTTATTATCATTTAACACATATAAGGTTAAAGATCAAGGTAGTCGCGAGTTCTGTTGAACCTGCAAACCCATTGTTTGATCCACACCATTGCTAATCGATTCAAGACACTGATAGACAGTCTTGAATTTGCTCTAAGGAGCGTAGAAGTAATCCCTCAACGTCTGTGAGGTGTTTCTTCGTTATAGGAACTGATCCTCTTACTCCATAAACTGCTTCATTCAATTGTGTTGCAGGCTGCTGAACCACTTGCTTCATGTTCTGCAGTTCCACAAGAACAATTTGTTAGATAAGTGAGGTGAAATGTATATCAAAATGAACTGACACCGTTCACTATATGTGGCTACGCTACTGATTTGACTATGGATTTCACACAGAAGGTTGAATACCAGTTTACCACCAAGGCTTATAAATTTAATATCTTCCAAAAACAGCCTCTCTATCTCTATGAGGTAGTGGTAAGGTCTGCGTACATTTTACCCTCCCCAAACTCCACTTGTGAGATTTCAATATGTTGTTGTTTGCTTATAAATTTCAAGAAAAATACCCCTTTCCCCTCCCGCTGATCACTTATCTAATGAAGAAAATTCCTCCAATTACACCCTGCAGCTGATAATTGATAGGATAATGATCCAGTACTTTAGTTGGTCTTCCATCAATCAAATCCACCAGAAAACAAGAATTAAAGCAGAAAACTGAAACTAATGGAAATTTAGACAGACCTTACAACAACACCATACCCCGCGTAATCCCACAAGCGGGGTGTAGGAAGGGTAGGATGTATAGAAAAAAAAGATAGGGAGACTGTTTTTGATAGACCAATCGAAACATAATTGCAAGAATAATATGACGACGTAATTAGACAGACCTTGTCATCAGAAAATTGGAACTTGAGCTTCTGATTCTGCTCATGCTGTTTCTGTTTTTGGTGATTTCCAATGAAGATGCAAATTGTAATAGCAGCAGCTGCAACCCCAAAGGAACAAATAGCACCAAGTCCAGTTAATCTCCAGTTCCATAAGTTAATTCCACCATTATTCTTCTCTTCATTAATATCCTTTTTCTTGATCTCACTATCTTTATCAACCTCCAAGACTTCAACTTTATCCTCAAAGGGAAAATTCATTGAATCAATTTGAGATATAGAAGTAGTCTTGTTACTGAACTTGGGTGAATCCAATTTCATGTTTTCAAATTCACTTTGCTTCATTTTCTTGAAGAAAACTTGTGACACTTTATCTTCCTCATCTTGCACCAGAGTTGCTTCCTGTTGAGATGAGATACAATATAAGTAGTTAAAGTTTAACTATTAAACTTTCAGATGAGATGAGCACATAATTCGACGCCCCAAAGTTTGAAACTTTGGTCTTTTTACCCAAAAATACTTAGGTGGTAACATGCTTACCTCAACAGGAACCTTGGTAATAACTTCTTTAATAACCTCATCATCTTCTTGGGGCTTTTGTATACTTGATTCTTGTTGAATTAGTAGTGGAATTACCACTTGATTTGGAACTCTTTTGGAATCAGAAGCATACTCCCTAGACAAATATTTGTCTCTATCATCATGGAGTACTTCAAGAAGTCCATTATCAGAAAGAAGTTCCCACTCTTGAAGATCCATTTTTTTTTTCAATGAAAGAAAGAAGGGGAGTTAGGGCAGAAGAGGTTAAATAGTTTGGAATTCAGGAAAGTCCTGATTCTTTTTTATAACTCTAGTGTCCGATTAGTTTGTTTGCACCTCGTGAATAGTATTGGACTAATAGTCACATGTCATATCTTGCGTTTATCTCTTGTCAAAATAGATTACCGACTAACTTTATACTTTATGACCTTGATAGATGGGTAAAATTCACCTAGTGTTTTTACTTCTATTACTATTTAAATTGGAGATTTTAAGATTCTCGACCAGTTGATTGACTACTAGGTTCCACTTCTTATCAATAGGGAGTACTGACTAACTTGATCCATCAAATCTCGAATAGAACAGTCAAATTCACCTATTATTTTTACTTTTACTATGCTTTAAATATGAGATCTAACAATTTTCGACTACTTCATTAATTAATAGATCACATCCTTAAATGTTACAGAGTTCTAATTGTTTGGGGAATTGGGGAATTGACAAGTCAAATAGAGTGGCTTTGATGGTGAGTAATGTGGGATTTTTATTCATAGAAGGCACTCAATATGAAATATGTCTTCTTGCTCTTTGTAAAATATGTCTTCTTGCTCTTTGTAGAGTGAATATTGAAACTTCTTTGTTTAGTTATGATGGTGATATGGAGTTCATAGTAAATAGGTGGAAGCTTATCAATATGTGAAAATATCAATAGAATGGTCCTTATTGGGACCACATATAGGGAGGTGGCTAATCTAGTTGGGGCAGCTTCTAGATATTTCTCTCAATTATTAATTTGGATTAGCACATAGTCATTCTCATTAGTTCAATGTTTGTTTGCTTGAATAAAATTGAACCATGAGTTGTACCAACTTTAGATTCTTTTCATATTTACCATATCAAACGAACTTGCACATATTTCAATTATTTCATTTGATATATATTAGTACTATTTATTGACCATCTTTGCTATATGGAGTAGAGTGCTGACAAACGAAAAATTCATATGTTCAGAAGATGTAGGTTGTGGAGATGAGGATGTTGAGATGAATGTGTGGACATACCAGGGGGATAAGATTAGAAATGAGATCATTTGGGGGAAGTTAAGGGTGACCTCTGGGCTCTGTGGCAGACAAAATGAGAGAAGTGAGATTACGATGGTTTGAATATGTGCAGAGAACAAATGTTGATGCTCCTGTTAGGAGGTGCGAGAGGTTGGATTTAGGGGTCACGCGGGATAGAGGTAGACTGAAAAAGTATTGAGGAAAGATGATTAGACAGGATATGACACAGTTTTATATCACTGAGGTTATGACCTTAAGATAGAAAGGAATGAAGGTCGTGTATTAGGATAGAAGGTTAGACGGCTAGTAGGGGTAGGATGATGTCTGTCCCTGTGATATAGTAGATTAGTAGTGGTAGTCATATCAATGATGTTATTGTCCTCATTCATTTTGTTACTTTTATTGTCTTTACAATTTATCATTTGCTTTGCTTTCTAGTCATTTGATTTCATATCTAGTATTTTCTAATTTTGGGGATGATATTTTTGAGATGAGGATCTTTCGGAAACAGTCTCTCTATCTCTATGAGGTAGTGATAAGCTCTGCGTACATCTTACTCTCACCAAATCCCGTGTGAAATTTTACTGGGTATATTATTGTTATTGTGATATTAAATTCTTTATTATTTCTTTATTTTTTAAACCTCTTTAATTAAAATTTTGAATGGACCATTGTTAGGGAAAGTAATTTGTATGGGGTAGCTAAGGCCAACAAGGCATGAAGTGAAAGGAACAACTACTAGACATAGAACAAAAGAAAAAAAGTAAAAACACAATGACACATGGTTGAATTATGTATGGAATGGGACCATTTAGCTAGCAATTTCTACCTAATAGTATAATGGAAGGAAAGTTGAATAAGACTTTAATACTAGCAAAAATGCAAACTCCAAACTCTAATAATACAAAAGATTTAAGTGATGTGTACTCATATAGTACCATTTTTTTCTTATATAATGAATGTAATTTAAAATGTTGTATTATGTAAGAAAAAAAAAACCAAGTTACTGCCTCTCTACTTTTGAGGTAGTGGTAAGATTTGCGTACATTTTATCCTCTCCAGACTCTATTTGTGAAATTCCACTGGGTATGTTATTATTGTTGATATTAAATAAAGTTACTTATAATTACATTTTAAGTGATTCAAGTGAGTGTATCGAATTTAAACTCTTATGCAAAAAAGTATAAATGCATAAATTTTCTTCAATTAGTAGCTTTTGGATACTCATATTTGACTCTTTTTCAATTATTTTCTAGTTATTGATGTCAGAATAAAATTGTATGTATTTAATTAGTATGATGAGAGAAGCGAGACTGCGATGGTTTGGGCATGCATGTGCGGAGGAGGAGTGTAGACACTCTTGTTAGGAGGTCCGAGAGGCTGGATTTAGGGGTTACGCGAAGGAGTAGAGATAGACCGAAAAAGTATTGGAGAGAGGTGATTAGACAAGATATGATACAACTTCATATCATCGAGGACATGACCTTAGATAGAAAGGATTGGAGGTCGCGTGTTACGGTAGAAGGTTAGTTGGCTAGTAGGGGTAAGTTGATGTCTCGCCTTGTGAAATAGTAGGCTAGTTAGGTTTAGTGGCGTCTTTATATATTGTATTGCTATTTTCTATCATTTATTTTGCTACTTTTTTGTTTTTATGAAATTATCAATAGCTTTCCGCTCTAGTTCTTTTTGCTTATCTTGTATTTTTCTGCTTTTGGGACTAATATATTTGAGTTGAGGATTTTCGAAAATAACCTCTCTAACATTTTACCCTCCCCAAATCTCACTTGATATTTTCTTAAAGAATCCTTTCCAATTTTAATTTATAATAGTCCATTTAATGTATTTTTGAATTTTAAATTTATTAAAATAGTTCAAATAAAATTTAGGATTATTTTGAACTTATCTTCCAAATATAGGGACCATTTCTATCATTTTCAAACAAACAATTTAGTTCGGTACCGGGTAGACCCGATTGTCCCAATGGGCCATCAAACATTTGGGTCAACCCGATTCGTTTCTAGAAGAAGGGAGCCGCAGTCGTGTGCAATCCCTCTTCATTTTCTTTCTGAAAAATTCTCTTATCGAAAACATTAGATACCAGAGTTGTCGCCGGAAATTCGCCGGAACTAAATGGAAGTGACACCGGAGAAGAAAGAATTGGATAACAAGAACACGAACAACAATCAATCCGTAATCATCGATCCATCGATAGCCGCCGAGGATCGTGAACGCATCGCTGCTGACCTCAAAGCCGGATTGCATCCTCTCAAGGTTTCATTTTGATTATACTTGTCTATTTTTCTGCTATTTCAGCTAAATATATGGTTTTTAGGTTCATCAAGTTCAAACGTAGGTTGTTTGTTGCGATTTGCAGCTATTTCCTGTAAATGTTCTCTATTTTAATATATTTAGTTTTTAGGTTTATGGAGTTCAAATTTGTATGCTTTTTGTTCATCGTTGTTTTATTAGGGTATTTGTGCAATTTGTGACTATTTCTCAAAAAATGTTTTCTAGGTTAGTTCAAATTTGTACTAGATTAGTTCAAATTTCTAGGTTAGTGCAATGAGGCTGAACTCTATTATGTGTCACTGCTTTTTCGAGAGTTCTACTTTTTATTGAATAGACAATATTAAGTTGGTATTTTGGTGGAATAGTTGTGGTGTATGCAAGTTGGCCCGGACACCATAGTCATAAAAAATATATTTTTCTCAAGTCACGGAGTAAAAAACTGGTTATATGACCCCATTACATTCATGCAAGAATAAAAATTTATCCAGAGGCTGTTGAACTGTTAAATAACTAAATACACAATGTAGAAACTACTAGTGAGACACTTCCTACTGGAGAAAGGAAACACAACATGTGGACAAATAAGTCAATGACCTCAGGTGATAAGGATTGGACATCGTGTTTCTGAGAGAATTTTGCATCAATATCTTGTCTTTATACACAATATACTCCAGAGATTCAGTAAATACAATAGCTTCAGGAATTGGAACTGGGCTCATGACTCATGAGTATGAAGAGACAGATTTTGAGCATCAACTGTCCCATATAAGTGATGCTTACTTCCTGAAAGCCATAGTAGCGTGTGATGATCTTGTAGTATTTTGTGATTCAATATGCTTGCATTTCTTTTCTTTTTACTAGTAGCTACTATTTTTAAAACAATCAACACCACATCGGTAGTCAAACTTGTGATGTGCCTACAAATTTCTGCATTTCTTCTTTGGAGATGGCCAAAACAAACAATCAGGCCAGGAGGATTTTAGAATTGCAGATATGTCTTGGAGCATGCATACATGATGACTACGATATGGTTGCAGCATATTAATATGTATTCCCACTCTTCATGAAAAATAAATATGCTAGTGACACGACTTTGTAGTTCCATATACACAGTATTATTTTCTAGCCATGTTTACTTTTCATCTTTTGCTTTCTTTTTCTTTTATGTATTGTGCTTCTGGTACTCACTTGGCTTCATTGTCATGATCAGAACAAGTTTGTTTTCTGGTACACTCGCCGGACACCTGGGGTTCGAACACAAACATCGTACGAGGACAATATAAAGAAAATTGTTGATTTTAGTACTGTAAGTCAATTTTCCTGGGCATTTTGTCTTTATGTGAATTGACTGCCTTTTTAATCTATGATGTGTTCATCATCCAAAGGTTGAAAGTTTCTGGGTTTGCTACTGCCACTTGGCTCGTCCATCAACATTGCCCAGCCCAACCGATTTGCATCTTTTCAAGGAGGGTATCCGTCCATTATGGGAGGTTAGTTTTGGTGCTCATGCTAACTGTAGTTTTTCTGTGTCTTCAATTTTGTTTATGTCCTTAACTATGTATATCTCTTACCTGTGTTAAATTCCTGATTATATTTGTCTGTGAAGGATGCTGCTAATTGCCATGGTGGGAAGTGGATAATTCGTTTTAAAAAGGCTGTCTCAGGACGTTTTTGGGAGGACCTGGTAAGCAAGCTACCCTGTGATTGTTGTTTTCTGTCAACTTAACTGGACTTTTATGACTATAAAACGATTAAGTGCAGAGATAAATTTTTAACTCAATCTATTGGTAGCCATGATGAAATTTAGATCGTAAGCTTCAGGCAGTATAGAACATGAATACCTAAACAGAAAGGAAATTTCTAATTCCGTTTTATGCAAGGAATGCTGAGATGCTCCTTAGCAAACAATCTCACATAGGTTTCCTGCCATAAGTAAGAAAGCACTAGAAGCTGATAAAAGAGGATAGTCTAGTTAAAGGGACTCTCTATCTCCAACATTGAGGGGGGCCTCACCGAGGGGGCATTGGAAAAGACTCTGCTTATCCATTTGGGTGTTTTAAGGAGCAGGATCTACCATATAAAAGAAAAGTGAAGAAGGAAGAGCACTAGAAGCTGAAGTGACTTCTCTGACCAAACTTTTACATCTGTATCCTCTAATCTGTTGTCTAAATGTGGTGTTGCATTGATGTTCCTCATTTTTTTAGTCAGTAATCACCCAGCTGGATTTTTCATGCTGTATTAAATCCCCAGTATCTAACCAAAAAATTGAGTCGGTTTGAAGTATTCTCATCTTGGAGTATATGCATTTCTTATTGTGAATTTACTCGAGAAGATGTTGGGCGGTAGGGTTGATGTTATTGTTTCCAGATATATATTGATCAAACAACCTTAGTATATTAATCCTCAAACGTACATCATTTGGGGCCAGCGTTAATTTGATAATGTCACTAGACAAGTTAAACATTAACTTAGTGAACTCGTTCAAAATGATTTGTCAGGCTACCCTCACAAGTCATAATCATGTTTATTTCCCAAGCTTTGCCGGAGGGGGAGTTATGATACTTTCCGTATCATTATTTTCCTTTTGGAGAATAAAAGGATGATATGTTATGCACACATTCATCCCTAATGTTGTAATAAAATTCTCCTTTCATCCTCAAAAAGGTAAAATTGCTGATTTGGCATCATCTAAATAAGGTCGATGTGACTCAGATGCAAATTTTGGCAATTGTGAGTAATTTTTTTCCTATTTGTCCAAACCTCAGTGGACAAGTTACCCGGTACTTGTCTGGGTAGGAGGTAGAGGTACCCTATGGAATTAGTTGAGGTGCAGGCAAGCTGGACCAAATATCCCCATTATTTAAGAAAAAGGAAAGAAAGTATTTAGCAATAAATACTTTAAGGTGAGGTGCACCTGGCCAAGACTGTAGTGCAATGCCTAGGTGACACTTGAAGGCCCGGTGTAGTAAGCCACTTTAATGGACTTTACCCCTAATAAATGGAGTTAATATTATGTGGACTGACAGTCCATGTATCTACAATTGCCTCCCACTGCTGTGTATCATGCTCATAACATCATTCTCACTGGTTGTTTGCTAATGTTTGTGTTCCTTGTCTAGGTTCTTGCTTTGGTAGGTGATCAACTGGATTATGGTGACAACATATGTGGTGCAGTTCTAAGCATTCGTTTCAATGAAGACATATTGAGTGTGTGGAATCGTAATGCATCAGATCAGCAGGTTTGCTAATTGTATCCTTACTCCTCACCACTTATTCCATATTAGGCTAAACAAGTAAAACACGCTCACATCGTCTTGGCTTTGCTAGGCTGTGATGGCATTGAGAGATTCAATCAAGCGACACTTGAAGCTTCCTGGTGGCTATGTCATGGAATACAAAGCCCATGATGCTTCCCTGCGCGACAACTCATCTTACCGCAATACTTGGATAAGATCATAATACTGTAGTTGCCAAACTCTTATTTTGCTGTTGAACTTTGATAAGAGAGATCGCATACAATTGTGGCGAAATCGTAGATACTGATACTCTTGATCTCTTTTATGTCTCTAGTTCTTCTAAAGTGTGTGCACTTAACTCTATTGTCAAATGGATTGTCCACAGTAGTTTTGTTGCCAGTTTAAACCATCAGAGTATTGTCCCAGTAATATTACCACCACTTTAAAGTAGCAGTATTACCTGATTAACAAATAAATAAGTCTATATTTACTTTGATAAAGCCTCTTGCAGAAATACAGGATAAGGTTAGGTATAATACCGACTCGGCTGTGTAGAACTCCAACCAAGGATTTTTTTTTTTTTTTTGGTTTCCTGCTTGAGGTCCATTACCTACATTTTGAATTCGTGTCGTGTTGGGCTCTATTTGGGGGGAAACACTCTCTACCAAAGATTTTTTCATTTTCAGGGTTCGAACTCAAGTCGGATTCGTGTCGTGTAGGGCTCCAACTAAGGATTTTTTTTTTGGTTTCTCATCCAATGTTCGATACCTAGGGTTCCGTTTGGGGGGAAACACTCCCTTCATTCTAAGGGCTCAAACTCAAGTCGGATTCGTGTTGTGTAGGGCTCCAACTAAGGAGGATTTTTTTTTTTGTTTCTCACCCGGTGTTCGGTACCTACATTTTGGATTTGTGTCGTCTAGGACTTCATTTGGGGAAAGTACTCAAGACTTCTGATTAAAGGAGGAACAATCCCATCCGCACCACATTCTTTGACAGTAAAATCAACTCATTTCATTTATGATTTGAAGTGAATCACTGAAAATCCAACAAAAAGACCTCTTAAGGACCAAAATATATCGTATAAACTAAATTAATATTTGTAATGGATTACAAAATCAAATCTATTCAAAATTATTTTAAATATTTTTTGCAGAAAGTATAACCAATACAAATTTTAAATAAAACAAAAAATTGGAATTTGTAGCTGAATATTTAGTATTGAATTCTTTGTTGCACAGGTTATGTCAGCAAATCAGAGTGGCGCAGCGGAAGCGTGGTGGGCCCATAACCCACAGGTCCCAGGATCGAAACCTGGCTCTGATATGTTGTTTTCTTAATTTTTTCAATCATATTTTTCATTTGCTACTTGCATTGTATTTATGAGTTTCCGATTGCTTTCACTATAGTCATTTTTGTAGATATGTTGTTGTTGTTTTGTACCAATAATAATCAATAAAATACTTTATTATAACATATTTTACTCATTCCATATCAGGCAAAACACACAAATGGTATTTCCTTTGATAAAAATAATATATGAAAACAAAAATTTGAACATTACCAAGAATAAGAAAGGGGATGATGATTCCAAAGAGATTCATGGATAATTTCCATGTAATCTTGAACACCATTCACTGCATAAAGTGATGCTGATATCTGTCTTTCCACTTTCATTACTTCAAATTCTGTCAACCCCATCTCTATCTTGGATGGAATATCTAACAATTCTTCGAAATCCCAAGATAACTCAGTCCGCGAAAAAGATGAAAAACTTATGTCTAAATCAGGCTTGTATGTGTTAAAATCATCAAACAGTTGACTTTCTTGATCACAAGAAAGTACTGTTTCTTTGACTTCCAACATAGGTGTAATACCCTCTTGATCAGACTCCACTTGTGGGATTACATTGAGTATGTTGTTGTTGTAAGAAAGTAGTGTTTCATAAAGATAGCTCCTTTTTACACTTTCACTTGAAATTGGATCATCATAATTGCTGATGTTTGAACTAGTCACACTAATAGTACTACTTTGAACAGAGTTGCTGTCGAAAAGTTGATGATCACAAGAAAGTACTGTTTCTCTATCGGAAACAGTCTCTCTACTTCCCAAGGTAGGGGTAATGTTTGGATACACACTACCCTCTCTAGACCTCAATTTTGGGATTACACTGGGTATGTTGTTGTCGTAGTTGTTGTAAGAAAGAAACGTTTCATAAAGATTGATCCTTTCTGCATTTTCACTTGAAATTGGATCATCACAAGTGCTAGTGTTTGAACTAGTCACACTAGTAGTACTACTTTGAACAGAGTTACTGTCGAAAAGTTGACTACTTTCTTGATCACAAGAAAGTATTGTTTCATAAAGATTGCTCCTTTTTGCATTTTCACTTGAAATTGGATCATCACTAGTAGTACTACTTTGAACAGAATTAGTAGTACTACTTGTGGAATCAGCAAAGTAATCCAGGCTTCTTTCCTTCGCGATCTTCTTGATGTTGAGAAGGTTTCTAATCCGGGAAGCAAGAGGGGAATCTTGAGAAACACAAGTAGTAAGAAAGTTGGTTCGTGTGTTTGATCCACGAAGAAGAACAGCAGCTTGATCGTAGGCACGAGCAGCTTCCTCAGCAGTTTCATAAGTTCCAAGCCACATTCTTATCTTTTGTGTTGTGTCTTTAATCTCAGCAATCCATTTTCCTGAAGGCCTTTGTCTTACACCAACAAAACTGTTAGGCCCTTTGCTTCTTTTTCTCCCTTTGAATTTTGTTGCTTTGTTTAGTGAAATTGCTTCTGTTTGCTGCTGTTTTTGGAAGTTAATTTCCATTGTGGAAACAAAAAAAGAAGAGTGAGTAGTAGTAATACTCTTTAAGAAAGTTGTTTACATGTCTTTGTTCTTGTTGTTTGTAGTTTATATATAAGTTATTTGAGATATCTATGATGTTTTAAAGTTTGCTAATGTCTTATGTTATGTTGTTTTGTAGTGTTTGATTTGTAGTACATGATATATTCTGATTCTTTCTTTTTTTAATGTCCAAATGGAACAAGATTTTAATAATGAAAGTTGACTCATTCCTATGTTTTGACATAATACATAGTCATTTAACTTGGCCTAAGATGATATTTACGTCCTACACAAGTAAGCATTTAATCTTTATACGTTCTATGTGGCGCCATGTAGGGACAAGTATCTCTACTTGTTCAACTTTGTACAATTAACCAAGAGATAATGATGAAACTAAATTAATCAGACAAAAAATTCTCTTTTTTGGTACATTCAAAGATTCTATCAATCCTTTTGCCAAAAAACTCCAAATTTGCACTTTTGCTAGGAAATCATAAGTCTATTACAATTTCAAAAGTTTTTTGTCCCTCAAGGGGCACGTATCTTTATTTGTTTAACTCTGTACAAGTTTAAATGTTTTTTTAATGCACATTCAAAGTTGAAAAACGTAAATGTCTGAACGCAAAGTCAAAGGCATGTGGTATGCCTTTTTTGCTGTTTCCCTATGGTTGGTTTGACTTTTTATACAAAAGTTTTGAGTCAATTTCTTGTTGAGATGGATATATTCTTAAGAACAATGAAAACTTCCTAGTCCTTAGTAGATTTTGTTTGTTAATCATTGAAGAGTGTTTTTTTTTTAATCTCAAAATGGCGACATGGTTGAAATCTTCTTCATACTTTCTCAATCGAGTTTATTGTACAAAATTTGATTTCTTTTATATGATTTATAGGATTTATCCTGTACGCATCTAAAAGATTAAGAATTTTCGTTATCAGAAAGAACAAAAGAAAGATGAATTTTAGTATGATTTATTATAAATAGTTTTTAATTTATATGATTCTTTTTATCAAAAATTAATAATTTATTACATTTGATATTCTTATAGAGTTATTTCAAAGATGCCATTTGATCATTTTGCCACAAAATGCCAAATTTGAACTTTTGCTGGGAAATCATAATATAATAAAATTTCATAATTTAATGATTAAAGTGGAATATTCTCATAGAATTATTCGTTAATCTTGTTTAGCTAAATACTCAAGCAAATTATTAATTTAATAGAGAAGATTAAACATCTTTTTCAAGTGTAGTCATCACTAAATTTTTAATTTTGTTTAGCCTAATAATGCCAAATTTTCACTTTTTGCTGGGCAATCATATTCTATTATACTACTATAATTTTAAAAGTTTAGGATTTTAAGCAATTAATTAAACTAATGGTCTAATGAAATTTGGGATTCAAATTCTCGTGAAGTAAAAAATACTAGGTGATTTATTAACGTCTATCCAAATCATGGTTGAGGCAAAGATCGTATGAGTGTGCAGTTATCTTACAGATATTTGAATAGATCGATCTAGTTTTTATTCTTTCTTGATGCACTCGATTTATATCTTCGACATACAAAAAAGGGCAGGGTGGGAAAGAAGCAGTTCTAGTGTCTACCCGTCCGCTAGCATCTCGCGTTGATGCTCTCGTCCGGGTCTCACTTGAGGATGTAGTTCTAGGTAGGTTAGTTTTAGTGGATCGTTGGCTCCACCTGAGTTACTCCTACATGTGCTTAGATTTTTCAACAATAACCTTGCAATAGACAGAAAATTACTCAGCAGTCATCACAGAACAATTCGAAATGTATGCTAGAACACACTTACAACTAGTCCAGAAAATAAGACCAAACGTTTATGATTGGAAAATAATGAATGATAAGGTATCATAGTATCAAGGTAATCAAGACCATTTACAAAATTAATCGCTCAACGCAACCTCCTAGCTTCCCTCTCGGATTCCAGCAGGGTAAGAATATCTCCCTCCCTGACTGGTCCCTTGACGTTTCTCATGATAAACCGGTTCTGGTCATCCATGAACTTGACTCTAACCTGAGTCACCTGTCCTCTTGATCCTGTGCGGCCCATGATTTTCACCACAATCGCGTGCTTGATTTGAGATTCCATTCTGGAGATGCAATAAGCATATTTGTAAGAAGTGATGGTCGGAGGAAATGACAGAGAGATTAAATGAAGCAACAGCAGAAAACGTCAGCAATTCATGCTGGAGCACAGCATAGAATGCAGACTATATGCAGTAAAGAAACAGTGAGTAGTAGCACACAATTTTAACTTTCCGACAGAAAGGATTTCGAAAATCTGCAACTGCAAAAGCATATGAAGCTATTGGAGATAGATTTTCCAGTTCAAAGAGAAATAAGCATTAGAAGAACCTTAGACATCAAAACAAAGTCGCGCAGCTTCTGCAACCACTATCCCTCAAAATGCTATTACAAATCAATAGCATTCAACAAACAGAGTTACAGGGCTGAGATTGTTATGCAAGTACAGAAGATCTTTTTTTCCTTTGGTACACACAACTGTTTACTTCTATTCGTATGATAAGCTAGTTGGCATATTACTTTGGCATGCAAATCCCTGCTTTCAATCAACCTTCTAACTCATAAGTTATCACTCATAACTATGCAACAGCCAACATGGATTTAGACTGCCTTAGCACACCTATGTGGGTATTTGATCCTTCATACTACACAAAATCTAGTTATTACGAGTTTGATATGAGTAAGCATTTTATATAGATTTTTCACCACTACTATAGTATTATGGTTTATAAGATATAAAAACAAAAAAGCAACCTTTACCTCAACTAGCAAAGGTTTTAGGGACTTAGAGTCCAAGACATAGGGTCAACACTAATATCGTTTATGACTTATGAGATACAAAAAACAAAAAAGTCACCTTTAACAATTTTAGCAAAGGTTTTAGGGACTTGAGTCCTAAGTCATAGGGTCGAGCCCTACGGCAAGCAAATTAACTTTGGTATTGAAGTATAAACGAATAGAGGACCAGGCCCATCATTCACATGTCCAAAGGGTCAGTCTCAATCTATAAAGAAAAAACAACAAAATACAGTTTGAGTTGCAGTCTTTTATTATGAACCAAAACTGAATCATAAGCCAAATAAGCAAATCCATTAAAAAGTAACAAAGACATCCTTTTACATCATCAAAATCAACTAAAATTCAATATCCTATTTCTCACATCTTAAAGGCATCACTCATAAACACAACCAATCAGTAAGTCCACTTAAAAGCAGAATTTGATAATCCTCTCATGCACACAGCTGTATGCTTGTACACACAGCTGTTTACTTGTATTTGATGATAAGTTTGTTGGCATATAACTTTGGCATGCAAAATCTTGCTTTCAAACTTCTAACTATGCTACAGCCAACATGGATTTAAACTGCCTTAGCACACCTATGCAGGTATTTGATTCTTCATACTACACAAAAATCTAGTTATTATGAGAATTATTTGGGTAGGCATTTTATGTGGACTCTTCACCACTAAAATTGTTTATAAGATATATAAAAAAGGGTACATTTAGCTCAATTAGCAAAGATTTAGCGACTTGAGTCCTAGGTCATAAGGTTGAGCCCTACGGCAAGCAAACTAACTTTGGTAACAGTGTAAAAGAATAGAGGACCGCATCCACCATCCATCATTCACGAGTTTCAAAGGCTATGATTGACCCAAATAGTCCGTTCCAAACGATTTTCTCAATCACACTTTAAAAAAAACAACAAAATACAAGTTTGTGTACCAGTCTGTTAGCAGCACACAATTTTTAAACTTGGCAGCACACAATTTTTGAACAAGTTGGCACACCGTTTACTGTTCATGAACAGTAAACGCGTTTTACTGTTCATGAATAGTAAACACGTTTTACTGTTCACGCGTTACTATTCACGCGTTTTCTCCCCTATAAATAGAGGGCCTCTTGACCTCATTTACATCATCCCACAAGAGAAACAAAAGGAGATTAAAAACACAAAGAGAGTTATATACCAAGATAAATATTGTCTTGAGTATTATCTTTAGTGA